>VZTT01021834.1:73918-103920 GCA_013400855.1 Buphagus erythrorhynchus
GGGGAGCGGGGCCGGGCCCCGCCGGACGGGCGCTGGGACGGCAGCGGGGCCGCCTCGGGTCGAGCGGCGCGGAGCGCGGCCCCGCCTGCCCTCAGGTGTCCGCTCCTGACTGCGAGCTGGGCTGGGAGACGTGAGGGGCTTGCTCGATGCGGATGGAGTGCTCGAATGCTCCAGGCCCAAGCTCCAGTAGGATGAGGAGGAATGTAGGAAATGAAAAATAAAGCTGCCTGCAAGCTCCAGCAAAGCTGTGGGCACGCTCGGCTGGTGGCGGTGCGTGTGGAGGAGTCGGCACATGTGGCACTGCTGAAGGCTCACAGGTCACCTGGTGATAAACTTCACTGTGTGAGACATCAAAACTGCCGCTGACACCTTTTTTGACAGTGTATATAAATACTGTGTTACATGGTTACTGTCGTGCACAAAAATAGTCTTTCTCATCTGCTCGCTCTGATGTCTCGCTGTCATTAAAACAGTACATGGTAATGAGGGGGGAAAAGAGAAGGTAGTTTCCTGCACAATGATAGTTGTAGTTTACCTGCTGAAAGTGTGCAGTGTAAGTCAAGTTGGCTTCTGAAACTGCAGCTGAAAATTTGTGAATTATCTGCAGTTGAGAACAAGAAAATTGTTTATGCCTGCAATCGTTTTGCAAATACTAAAATTCATAAAGACAGGTACAAATAAATTAGTAATTGGAAATAATCTGAAATTCTATATGCTAGGTTAATAAAAATGCTTTAATAACACCAGGGGTTTTAATTAGTTAAACAACCCTTACAAAATCTCAGCTGTTTACTAAAAAGACACACAGATACAGTATTGCGCTGGTTGTTACTGCTTTATCCTTTTATCAAAGGGTACCTTGCTTAGTCTGTTTCATTTCAGTAAGTGTTCAGAGCTTTTTAGAATATTTGTAGTACAAAGTGCATTATGATGAGTAGAATAATCTCCCAAGATAAATGAATTAAAAAGATAAAGTATCATGCTTTATGTAACGATAATCATACTCCATTTAATGACTGGCTTTAGTGCTATAATTATGTTCTTATTTACAGAAGAGTCTACAGCTGTAGAGAAGACGATAAGGCCTCTTAACAGACTGAATATTCATTCTGCATTCTGGATTTTGGCATCAATAGCTGTGACATACTACTTTGATTTTTTAAAAAATGTTAAAGAAACTATGCAAACAGATAGGTAAGGTATCTTTTCTTACAAAAAGGTGTGTTTTATTCTTACAGTCATACTCAGTTTGTTACATCTGGTCACTGTATTTTAAATCATGGATGAACTAGATCTGCAGTAGGAATAGAGAAACCTGGGACTGTTCAGCCTGAAGAAGAGAAGGCTCAGAGGCATCCTGTCAATGCATGTAAATACCTGAAGGGAGGGTGCAAGGAAGACAGAGCCAGGCTCTTTCCAGTGGTGTCCAGGACAGGACGAGAGGCAGTGGGCACAAACTGAAATGGAGGAGGTTCCCTCTGAAGATCAGGAAACACTTTTTTACTGTGAGGGTGACTGAGCACTCAACAGGTTGCTCAGGTAGGTTGTGGAGTCTCCATCCTTGGAGATACTCAAGAGCCATCTGGACATGATTCTGGGCAACTGGCAATAGCAGAGCTTGCTAGAGCAGGGAGGTTGGACCAGATGACCACCTAAGATGATATTATTGAACTAATTTTAAAGTAAATACAATGCTTAAAATTTGCTACAATTGGGTTTTTCTCTATAAACTCTGCTGTGCCATCTATGTACGTGCAAAGTTTGCTCTGATACCAGACATTTTAATACTGTATCTTCAAGTTTTCATTTAAGTCAAAGAAATAACTGCTTGTTTTGTTGGAAGTATTTAAGTTTTTGATTTTATTTTTATAATGAACTCCCTGAAATTAATCCTTAAAGGTCAAGTTCATTTCTCTAGAAGACCTCTAGATGATTTTGAGTAGGTCAGCAAAAGATTAGTGAAACAATTTCTGTGGAGTAGTTTTTGTTTCTAGTCTATTTCTTTTCTATTAAATTATTTTCAATGGGGTTGATGTGTGTTAAATGTTTATAGATAGCTTCAGCTGGAAGAGCTTTTAAAGTGCATTGCTTTTGTCATTATTATATCAGTACATGGAAGCTGCACAGGGCCTTGCACTGTGCTGTGAAGTTCTCTGGAGCTGCTCTCCCAGCCTAGTTACATCCTTCAAACACCTGACTGTGAAAGCAAAACCAGTGACTCCAAGGTGTAATCAAAATTTGGGGTCAGGACCCTGTCTTCCTGCACTGCTTGTCTAGGTAGGCCATGGCAGAAGTTGTCTTAGTGCAGAATTCTCAGCTGGTAGTAACAAGATTTCAAAGTAGAATATTATGTTTGCTGTACCATTCCAGAGCAAATGTTACCTGAGTAGGAGGATTCCTGATTACCCTCTGTAATTTAGTAATCAAGTCATGGTAAGAATTAATTTTTAAAAATTTTTATTTAATACACATTCAGATAAGATTTTATTAAAGTGCATCTTCCTCCCAAGTTGCCTTATCTGAGCTAGTCTTGAAGAGTCTCCTCAGAGTGGCTCAAAAGTGTGACTTCCTAAATGACATACCCTATGTTTTTATGATTCTGAGTTTAAAATTCTGGATTTCTCCATGGTTTTCTTTAGCAGTTATAAAGAAAAATCGTCATGCTTCTTGTCTGTCAAATTTGAGAGTTTACCAACTGAAACCATATTAAAGCTTTCTGCAGCATTTCTGTTGCACAAAGATCACCAGTCTAACCTATAGAGAAAAGCTCCACAGTTGCAGTGCAGCCTGTTTTATTTTATTAATGACAAAGTGGTTTTGGTGTGGTAGTATAGCAAATTCCTGACAAGATCTGTCACACTGAATTTCCAAAATATTTGAGGGGACAATATATGAAAGGAACATTTCATTGCAAAATTAAACTCAGTTGTTTATATTAGACAGCTTTTAAGGGCAAAAAGTGTTTTGTAAAATTCATTTAAGGTAAAACCTACAGGAACTCTAGGCCAGAATCTGTATTTAACAGTTATTGCCTGTTCTGTTTGTAGACTGGAGTGAAGATTACTGTGCAAGCTGCAATGTGACTGTGCTAAACATGGTTTAATGTGCTTTTCTTGCTGCAGCTGGTGGCTTTCCTGTGGCACTTGTTTAATGGCTGCATGTTTATCTGTTGCCTTTTACTGCATACTGTATCTTGAGTGGTACTGTGGAATTCAGGACTATGATGAACAGTATCCTGCACTGATTCCTGTCGCAACAGCTACCTTTATAGCAGCAGCAATTTGGTGAGTTCAAACACTGTGTGCAAACTTCTGCTAAACACGTGCAAGTCTGGGTACTAATGGGCTCATTTTATAACAAGCATAGTTTCTGTAATTCTGCTACGTGTATTGGTGACAATACCAGTTCTATGTAGCATAAGTTCTTGCACTTTCAACTTTCATCCAAAAAGAAAGAGTTGCAACAGTTGAAACTGTATATTGTGTACTTGGAGATGTACTGGATCTTTTCTGTCCTGAAAATTTAGGGGGAAAATGAAGTTTTTATCTTTGTTAGTGTAAATTTCTCACCTCTGGCGACTACTTGTGCAGTTTACAAATTAAGACAAAGGTGCAGTCTACCTGAGAAAAAATTCAGCTTGATCAGTTTCTGTCAGAGTTCATTATCAGTGTATAAGTAGCAAACATACACACAATGTTAGACTTCTGACTATTGTCATATGAGCTTTAAGGGTTTATATTTTGTCTGAGAATGCTACTTTTAGTAAGAGTTGCATTACTTATGAGGTTGTATGAGTCAGAACTGAGCAAATGTGAATGAGGAAAATTACATGTTATGCCAGTATATGCTTTCTGCATGAAAATTGATTTCCTCTTGTTTAGCTGTTGTATTGGAGTATCAGTCAGTATTTGTTGCAATGGTGAAAAAAAGGAAGATTGAAGAAAATAAAGGTTCTCTATGGATTATAATTAGTCAAATCTATAATTTTTTGTAATTTAATTGTAAAATAAATTGGTTTTCCCCCTGTCTCTTCAGTTAACTGAAATCTGTCTGCATGAAAGTTCAGATTAAGGCTTCTCTCAGATGCTGTGTTTGCCCATGGAAAAATCAAAGAGTAGGTTATTTTTAGGGACTTCAGATACAGATTTTCTGAAAGTAAAAGGTGTCTTTACCCCTGATGTGTTTTGTTTTCAGAAACAAAGAAGTATATTTCCAGGCTAAGTAATTTAAATCTTATTTCCTCTTTTGACATGTTTATTTTATATGTCTGGTGTTTCTGCAATATGACAATTGAGTTTACCAAATACTTTCTGCTTTTATTCCCAGTTTCAATGTTGCCTTGTGGCCTGTCTGGTCATTTTTTACACCTGTGTTGCTCTTCATTCAGTTCATGGGTATTGTGATGCTTGTGTCACTCCTGGGATAAGCCCTTCAGGTAATAATTTAATTTTCTAAGCACATAAAAATATTTATCTTCTTTTGGGAGCTGCTTTGTTAGACATTTACGAATTGGGCGGCCATTTAGCGATTCCTTCTCTATGCTTTGTGTACATTCTTAGAATTGTGATATTTTGTGGCATATAGAGTAACCAGAGAACATCCAATTATCCAAAGAGGAAGAGTGTCCTTTACACTTCTCTAAAATTCCATTCTAGACTTTGAAAAGAAACATTAATGAGAATGGGTGGTTTGGGGACGTATAGGCCAAAAACCTGCAGCTTTTACCTAGACTGGGAGAACTTCTTAGTAAAGCTGCTTGACCTGATAGTAAAGGGGAGAAGATATCAACATCCATGTTCTCTATTTTTTAAAATTAGAAATCTTTGTTATATCTTTGTCTTCAAGTATGCTGTTTTCATTTTCTGTGATGCACAGCCCAGATCAACCTACTGTGTGGAAAATTGCCAGATACGAGAAGTTCTTTGTTCTTTCTAAAAAGAACTTTTCAAAGGCCCACCCATCTGTTTTGTTGACTTGAAAAATGCATTCTCTGTAACTGCCACATCTTTTGTTAGGATATACTTATCAAATGAATACAGTGAAATGTAAAAATCTAAGGAAGACATCAAATACAGCTCAGTAAATAGAGTAAGGGATGTCCCCTGTATCACAGGTGTCTCATATCACCCAGTGAAGCTACTCCTTCAGCAGGTCTTGCTTGTTGTACTTCTCAAGGGAATGAGGAGGAAGCCTGTTTGGCTTTGCTTGCCATCACAAATCCTTTCTGGTGAGGAGATCCCTCAGCATTTTTAGGAGTGCAGCAAAAAGAAGACTGCTGGATTGCTGGATTTAGAGTGTAGCTTCTTGTACTGACAAAGTTGTAGGCAAAAAGTGTTTAACGGCTGGGATTGTGAAACTCACTTTTTTTTATTATTATTAACAAACTGAACCATGGATGCGTTTTCCCCTATATTTTTTTGAAATCTCAAGAAACCTGACTTTTAAGAAGATAATTAACTTATATTCTGACAAAATTCAGACTTCTGAAAAATACAATACTTAATTCAGAACCTCTTTACTGTGGGAACTTGAGTCACACTTGCTGATACAAATGTATCCATGTTTGTTGGTTCTATCATTAGCTGTGTTCTGTCTGAAGTATGTGGGAAAATTCTGTATTAGGTCAAGTAATTATTTGCCTACTAATTAGGGACAAGCTATTACTGGTGTTCCAAAATCATTAATTCATTTAATACATGATACAGCTTGTGCAGTATATAGAGCCTTCAAAGATTTTTGTTAAATTTGTTTTTTTCTTTCAGCTTCATGTGAAGGACTCAAGTAACTGTAATCCTGCAAAGTGTATGTCACTTTTGTTACATTCCAGTACTTCTGTTGTTTCTAATACTGCCTGTTTGCTCTAACTAATACAGTAATTCCTAATCTACTTGATTGATAAATCAATGGGCATAACCATAGGAAAAAGCAGCTGATTAGTGAGTAATTGGAAGATGAATAGGTTTTACATCTCTTAGTAATATGAGGCCTTTCATTTTGTACATCTTTGTAAAGCTTCTATTTATATTTGAATATTAAGCACATGGATAGTAAGTAATAGCACCTAGTTAGTGTTGAAAGGGACCTTTAAATATTATCTCTGGGGGCCTCAGAGGTCACTTACTTGAACTTCCTGCTCAAATCATGTTGTTTGATTTGGAAGTAAGTGATACTTAAATCAAGTGCTGTGGGGTTTTAATACTATATTTTTTCCATTTGAATTGACAGGTAAAATACTGTTATCTGGAACCTGTGTTTGTACTTGTAAACTTACTTACAGGAGACATTTCTTGATCTGTTAAATTTCTAATGTTATATGTGTTACCACGTAGGAAATACTTTATTATCTAAAGTCTTGAATTCAGATCTGCCAGTGTTTAAAAACTAAAGTATAGATAGGGGTAAGGGAAAGCTGGTTGACATTTGGCAGTGCCATCAATTTAATAAATAAATTCTACTTGTGCTCGTACAGTTTGTCCACAGCCAAAGGTGGATGATCAAACTGTGAATAACCAACAATGCAATGAACAATATTAACACTACTCAAGAAATTTGGAGCACACATTATTTTGATGTATGCACTGTTTTTCAGTATTCAGGTTGTTTTTGCTTCTGTAAATTAACTTTTCGTTCTTAGTAGTGCCTGTTAATGAAGTTGCCATTTTCTTTCCTCAGTAATGAAGAGGTTAATATCAACTTCAAAGCTACTAGTTATACTCAGTTGGGAAAATAAAATAGCATTTTGTTTTTATTAGGTATCTGTTCATGTTGACTGAGATACTTAACTATCTGAAGACCTGGGCACCATCTAGTTGCTAGACCACTTTATGTAGGTCCTTGTGTAAATACTTTTTCACTCATGCCTTTTGGAAAATAGGAGAATGTAAAAATTGAGTACTGAAACCTGTTCAAATCTACTCCTTGTGAGTATTGCTGAAAGTCTGGACTGTCAAAGGATACTGTGTTCTTCATTCTGACTTCCTAATTCACACCATTGCTGAACACATGGAATGTTTAGTAACTAAAGAGATACACATTGTCTTTGGCTGTTACCGTTTCATTAACGATAAGGGTTGTGACCTAATATTATGTAATACAAAGGATCAGACAAACCAAAATAAAGTGCATTCAGGACTGCTTGAAGTAGTTTGTAGGGTAAGTTAACAGCTTGATTTGTTTAAATGTAATGTTTAAGTTTGCCAAAACCAATCATGCTTCACATCTTTAAAAGTGCAAGTTGCTTATTTTGAGGTCTTCTTCTTTTAAAAGGTTTTAACAATTTTATGTCTGCATACACAGGTATATTTTATAACTTTCTTTATTATAATATTTAAAATGCAGTATTGCTCAGGGATGGTTATTATAGGTGTATTTTTATTTGTCAGCTATATAAATGCTCTAGGTGTTTTAAGTTGCATTGTGATCTGAATTAAAATTACTATTTGCTACATGATTTTTCAATTTAATTCTTCTGAACATCTTAATAAACTTTGTACAAAAGTGATAAATAGTTGTTCAATATTTGTTTAACCATCTAATTACACTTCCTTGGAGACTTCCACACCATCTCATTGCTTTTTCTATAAAATAGATGTTGATGTAGATTTTAAATATTATATTTGACTCGAAGTATTTTGTCTTTCATGCCCCCTCAGCTGGGTTTACTGAAGGCGTAATAACACTCTGTTCACCTTTGGAGAGCTGTTTGCCTTCTGACTACTTTGATGTCTTCCTGAGAATCCCAGGTAGATATGCTCCTTGTACAAAGTCCAGCAAAGTTTTTCAGTAACAGATCTGAATATCTAACACAATACTCATTCACTTACATGCTCAAAAGGAAGTAGTCGCAAATCTGTAATAATGTAAAACAATGCTTGTTTTAATTTTTGTAACCTGACCCAATGCTGCTGCCACTTCTGTGAACTCCTTGCTTTTGTTATTTTCCTTACCACCAAATAAAGAATTTAGTGCAAGAGAGCAGAAAGAGGTAGCATAATAATTCCCTGAAAAAAATATGAGGCAATTGAAATCCCCACCTCTATTAAAGCTTGAATTTCTTCTCTCGGTACAGACCACCATGGGTATCTTCTGTATCCATTTACATTATTTCATTTCAGGATGAGAATGTGTACCAGCACCAAAGAGCTTTCCTTCACAGGTGACAAGGGATGCTCTTGGATAATATGAAGTAAAATAGTCCATGCAGTAAAGATTATTTATCATAGTTACCCACAGAAGCTCTGTAAAATAGAAGCATCTTCCTTACTTATTCTTTAAAGGTTACATCATATGAGATAGAAATAGGATTTGGTTCTGATAATGATGGATGTAGCTGTGAGCTAGAGGTGATTGAAGCCTGATTGTTTGACTAATTATGCTTTTGATTTATATTGCTGTTAACAGGCTGGACAGAAACATAGGGCTGGCTTCCTGTTAAGTGCATTCTTCAGGAGGAAAGTTTGCAGAAGGCTTAAAATACCCGTTTCTTGAGAACAGGACAAAATGAATAAAAGACAGGAACTACTACTTCTTTATGTTTACCTGAATAGGTGATTGTCCAGAATTCAGTCATTCACTCATTTTGTTTTTCTTCCCTGTTCTTTAAGAGGCTTGTGAACCCAGACACTCATATATAAGTACAAAAGTGTCCTTTATTATATGAGAAAACCCCCTCTATTAATTTCTGGCTTCAGAAGAGAAAAAGCTTAAAATTACTCCTTTGCCAGAGGAAGTGGAGTAAAATAGATGCTGTATTTTCAATACATCTTTATTATTATCATTATTGTAGTTGAACTAGTGGCTTAATTTCATGTGAGATGCGGGTCACTCACTATAAAAACCAATGTTTTGGGTAATCAGTATGTGATCAACAGGTGCAGAGAAAAAATATAATACCTGCTTGGCCAGAACAAGGACCAGTCTATCTTGGTGTTTGGCCTCCAAGATCTGCTTGGCACCTAAATATCTAAAGTTAAGAGAATTCAGTTGGAGTAGAAAAGGGTCAATACTGAAAGTGTATATAAATATTGGGAAAAAGAAGCAGGCTAAATTCTGCAGAAGGTTTTGCTACTTTGAGCTCAGTAGTTTCTTCTCCAGCTAGCAATTCCCATAGTATTGTGTTGTGGGAATGGGACTTTCTAAAAAAAACCCCAAATATTGCCACTTTTGAAAGGTCTAGAGAATTCCTGAAAACCGAGGTTCTGTGCTACCGATGAAAGTACCGATTGCCCAAAAGAAGATGCCTGTGGGGCCCAGAGCGTGAAGCACATGTGTGATCCCTCTGCCTCACCAGGAGCTCCATCAGCAGTTGGTGGCTCCTGGGCTGCAGGACAGGCTCCAGCCAAGCCGGCTCCCAGGTTTTGGCCGTTCCTCGGCTTTCCAGCCGTCGGGCCGGGGGTTTGTTCAACACACGGTGTCTTTGGCATCTTCCTGTCCAGGGAAGGTGTTACACCGCACAGGTCTCCCAACACGGACGTAACCCCATGTCCCCCACCAAAGCCAGCAGGGCTGGCTCCGAACGACCCTGCGCCCGAGTGACTTCTCCTTCCCCTGGTCTGGACCCCTGTTGTCAGTCTGAGGCAGGAATGTCCCGCAGAAACCCCAGCAGCCTTTCCCACAGCGGGGACCCCCGCCCGCGGGCAGGGCACGGCCGGGCCCGGCGGCCCCGCTCCGCCCCCGCCGCGATGGGGGACGGGCCAGCGGTGGCCTCGGGGCTCCCCGGGGAAAGCGGGGCCGCCTGCCTGCAGCACCTGGCCGGCGGCGTGGGAGATGGAGCAAGCCGCCGGGTGCCCCGCGCCGGGCGGCAGCTACCCGCAGAAAAACGCCGAGATCCTCAGCAGCCAGTACGGCATCAACCTCTTCCTGGCCGGGCTGCTGCTCACCTTCGCCTGGGCTGTGCATGCCGTGGGCATCAGCAAAAGCCACCTGCTCTCCTACCTCATCACGCTGATGCTCATCCAGCTGCTGTGGATGCTGTGGTACCTCTGCAGGAGCTGCACGCAGAGGAGGCTGATCCGGGACAAGGACACGCACGCCGGAGCCCGCTGGCTGAAGTGTAAGTACGGGCCGACGGCACAAAGAGTGATACCGCACAAGGGACACCTGTGCCATCACCCGTGTCTGCTACCTCTTTGTTAGCCTCCATCCCTACCGGGAGGCATCCTGGTATTCACGAACTGAATGCACACGCAGTGCACTCTAAAGTAAATATATGCATAAGCTGAACATACTAGGAGATTGTATTGGGAAGCTGTTTGTTAAACATCCTCACTTTCCAACCTACCATTTATAGTGCTGAAAGCTCCAGCGCCTTTCTTCCTTACCAGGCTAGCTTGGTGAAACTTAAAAAAATAAATATAGCTAGTGGAAGAGGCAATTTTATTGGTGTTTTGCAGCTCTTTTGGAGGAATTATCACCTTTTTCTGGACCGTATAATGCAATTTACTTTATAGTAATACCAGTCAGAAGGGTCCTCAAGTGCTCTGTATACCAATGTCTATCAGAGATTCCTGTTTATATGTGTTCAGTGATGCTTTCAAAACATCTAGAATTAGACAGGACAAAATCCCTGGCCAGATCAGTTTGTAATTAGTACATAAAGCAGTTACACAAGGAATCTAAACTGAGCATTCACTTGCAGAAGCAGTATACAAGTTTGTGAGGGTAGTGGTGGGATGTGCTGGCCCTCATCTGCAGCCAGGTGCGTACCAGAGTGAGGATATAAAAGTATATTGAGAGAAGGTGTTTGCGGAGCACATCACAGAGTTGTAGTGACAGGAAGGCTGTGTTTTTGGGTACCAAGGAAAAGAAACAGCCTACATCAGTGCTTGTGGAATAATAGGCAATCCCAGTTTTATCAGTCTCTTCCAGTCTCAGCACTGTAAATGATGGATTGGAAAGTAAGCATTTAAGTGGAATGTTATGACAGCTTTCCCATAAAATATTTTCTACCTAACAGTGAGACAACAGCTAATTTTCACAGCAGCTAATGAAATATCTAAATTAAAATTCCAAGAACACCTGACACCTGATTATTTTGAAGAGTAAAGTTGTGCTGTGGAAATGTAGTTTGTTCTCAAGCTCAGTGTTTGTGTATCATTTCTTCACAACTGTTAACATTTGTGTTTGAATTGCTGACAGAAAAACCTATTTTTTAAATGTCCAACGTACAGCTATGATCTGTAGATTCTTTCCTGAAATGTGTGGAATTCACATACCAACTGTTGAATTGTTCCTTTTGATTATTTACTATTTTCAAGGCTTGGACTAAGCTAAGATTTTGTTACTCAGAGGGTAGCTTTCTCCTCCTAAATATGGAATAAATACTGCCTAGCAGTAAGGGTAAGTACAGCAGGATGGTAAGTACAGCAGGATCCCTCACCCTCCTTCTTTTGGCGCCACATTCACAGCATTTCATTTGTCCTACAGAATATAAGGAGTCACAGAAACTTAGAAATAAGATCCTGGATTGAACTACTGGGTTACCTTATCCATTTCTTTTACCAGCACAGGATGGCTCTTTGTACTGGCTTCTCAAGTGGTGCGGCTTCCATGGCTTCTCTTGGATGTCTAGGCTGCAATTCAACAAATTTGCCCTTAGGGAATGACCTACACTTTCCTATTCTTGGGGGTTTCTTGTAGTTACAACAAGTCTGTACAACTCCTTTATCCTCTGTTGGTAAAAGAAAACTTATTTGAGCTAAGGAAAAACTCAGGTGGCAATTCCTCTGCCAAGATCCCCCTTGTCCTCCTCTTTATCAATGCTTTTGTCATGGAGATCTTTTACCTGAAAGATCAAAAGTCTGAAAAGGAGAGGGGAGGATGGAATGGGACAGACATATTTTGTTTGGGTTTTTCCACTGAAAGTTTTCTGCCATTTTTTACTAGCTCTATCAATTACTTTTGAAGAGCATCTCCTTGCTGTAATTGTGAGAGCAAATGTCCTTGTATTAAACAGTATAAAATGAATGTATTTTATGAATTCTTTCCAACTGTGAACATCATTTTAGTAAAAGTGGTGGCAATTGCCTGCTTAGACAACTCTGCCAAATGCTGAAATGGAAGGATTTAACAAAAACCTCCTATAACTGACTCATTGTACATGTTTAGCAATGCTAGAGGGACAGATGATCAGTTTGCAAGAGCTGCTCACAGGAAGATTTCCTCGAGCCTTTCTGCACCAAGGTGTCAGCTGTGAACCCTCGAGCTTGGCTGTCTTCCCGCCTGCATGGCTGACCAAGAGCCACTCCTAGAGCCTGAATGTGGGAAAAGTTTGTGGCAGAGCTGTGTCTTTAATACAGCACAGTTATCCTCACCCAAATAACCACAGGGAAGTCTTTCCTTGACTTATTCTGAATGTTATACCCCACGTGTGCTCTCCTGCCAGGAAAAGCTCTCTGACCATTTTTTGGGATACTTCAGTGAAGTGAGCCACAGAACTCAAAACTAAAATCAGTTGGCTTCACAAACAGCTTTATTTTAACACATTCTTTAGCAGCACAGTTTCTGTTTAAAGCATTCACAACTGGTCAACTTAAAAGCTCTTGTCAGACTTCAACTTGTATCTTTTTACTGCCTGCATTGAATTGCCAATTATTTGAACAATATTTTAAAGTGAGAGTGGTACTTTTGCAACAGTATAATTATATTTTTTCCTTGATGGTTACTAGAAGGAAATGAACCAGCACTTAGCAATATTGAAAATCCTATTAATGATACCTTAAGACACACAGGTTTCAACAAATGTTTGAAAAGAAAAAATAATGAAACAGTGCTCAATAGCAATCATTTCACGTTTCTTAAAATTTTAAAATGGAAATAACTGAGCGGTGGAATTATCTTCCTTGAAATTACTGGTGTCCATTTAGAATTTGTACATACTACTGAAGTTTCCATCGCAAAAAGTTGGCAGAAAAACTATTAACATACCATATGCATGGTCATTATTGTTATGCTTTGATTTTTGACTAAGAAAATTAGTACAATCATTCTCTTTCGAAGTCCATAAATAAGCATGTTGGACACTTTGTATACACTTGCAGTGTGGCCACCTAGGTGATTGCAGAAATATCTAAATACCATTTGAATAAATGAAACTATCTAAAATTAAAAGAGTCATATAAAGTCTTCTAATCCTTGGAGGTCAGTAATCTATAATCCTTTTGCTACAGAAGATAGCTTTTGCCTTCTTATTGAAACAATCATAACAGATGTGAAGTCCCTCAAACTGATGCATTTCAGATAAATAGGCTGTTTCCCACATACTTTCTAAATAAACCATAACTCACAAAATCAATCTTAGAATAATTCAGGTAGGAAGGGACTTCTAAAGGTTTTCTAGTCTAACACCTTGCTCAGAGCAGGTCTAGTTACCTCAGGCAGAGTGATTTTAAAGCAGTTATGTTTATAATTATATAATCAGAACTAGCAATTCTAATTTTTTTCCGAGTTATTAACATTCTTTAGATAAGGAAGGAAGCATATTGTTTGATCTCAAGAGTAGCCTATAATTTTGTGTTTTATGATACCATTTACTTTCATACACAACCAAAATGGCACCTCTACCTAAAAAACGTGTACTCCAGTCCTGCTACATGTGTTAGAACACAAATTAGTTGACCTAAGAAGCATAAATTAAAAAAACAAAAACTGTATGGATTATACTCATGCATGAAGTATAGAACAGAGGTTTTAGATTTTGCAATATAAAAGCAAAAGTTTTTAGCTCTTGGTAGAAATTACACTCAATCAGTAATTTGACAGTATTTTTATTATAGAGAGATTGTAAAATAGAAACATAAAATCCTACTGGAATTCATACTCTTGTGATTAAAAAGGTTTCCGAAGTCTATTTTTGTTTAATTTTAAAGAGTCAATGAAATAATAAACAACATTACAGTGTGTTTATATAATTTCTACTTAAATTTCATCAATGCAACTTTGACAATAAAGGTATAATTAAATAAATTTTTAATTTAATATTACTTTTTTACTACCACAAGTCAAGTGGAACACATGATAATTATATGGAAGTTAGATTGTGGGCCCATATAAAAGATAAATATTCATCAAAGTCAACACATGTTATTTACTCTGTGAGGAATTGTAAGGAAAGATTAAGATAGTGATGCTGGTTTATATCATAAAGTCTGGTTAAGGTCCATGGATAAATTTTTATCTAGTCTTCATTCAAATAAGTCCAAATTAAATCCAATGAAAGCTTACTTGAATAAAAGCCTAAAATAAAATAAAATAAAAAAAAACAACCCATGATATTCCATTATGGTTAGAAGTGTAGGCCTGGTAAGTTAAAGGGGTCAAAACCCTTCCTAGCTGGTTCTAAACCACAAAAAATATACCCTCAAAACAAACCAAAATCAGGGAAATGGAGGCCTTAGAATTTGGTTCAGTAATCTTGTAGCCAGTCGTACTTAGTCATACAGGTACAAACCCAACAACAACAACAAAAATTAACAAAGGGAAATGCATTTCAAAGTTCCTCAGAGTATTTAGAGTAATATGTTAGAATATTTTTGTGTGTGTGTGTGAAATATAGATACTGAAATTAAATCTTTGGATCCTTTCTAGGATCAGCTCATTGTGTTGTGGTCTCAGTTCAAGTGTGGCCTCTGAGCCATGGGGAGGGCACACCAAGTGATTGTGTCACTTGCCACTGTTGAGGTTTTGGGCTGGGGGACTGTGAGGTGATTGTTCAGCTCCCAGGACTGCCCAGTTTGCTGTGGGGCTGCCAAGGGCAGTAATTCATGCTCTCTAAGGCTGCTTCGGTGCCACTGTCACCTGGGAGGCTGATCCTGCCCTGGGCTGGGCACTCTGCAAGGTGCTGAATGTCCTGGGCAGTGCAGGGCTGGTGACTCCTCACTGACTGGGGGCTGTCCAGTGATGACCGTGCTTAATGTACTGGGCAGAGGCTGTCACAAATTAGAGGCACTTATTTCATGGAGTCAATTATCTTCATGAACATTGATCTAGTCTTATTTCCCTAAACAAGAACACAGATATTGATCAACTTTCATTCCCCTAAATAGATTTTTGATTTACAAATAATCTCTAGACAATATAACTATACATTAAAATTTTCTAATATATTTTTCATTCGTAGGTGGGATTACATTATTTGCAGTGATTACCTTAATTCTGGACTCCTTTAAAATTGGATATTATATTGATTTTTCAAACTGTCTATCACCAACTGAAGGCATTTTTCCTGTTACACATGCTGTCCACACAATCCTACAGGTAAAAGTCACTGGTTGCAGTTTTATATTAATCTCTGTTTCTTACCAAAAACATATTTTATTTTGTCATCAGTGGACTTAATGCTAATTTGATTTCTAAGCATATCACAGAATACTTTTGAAGACTAAATGCGTGTGCATGTATAGTGAATTTGAGCATTGCAACCTGAAGTTGCTTAGCCATAAAATTCATGGGTTTCAAACATGGGTTTTAAAAAAAGAATAATAAAAAAATATTCTCCTGTAGTTGAAGTTATGTGGCCTTTTTGTTTAATTGAAGTTACATACAGAATTTTCAGAATTTTCAGGCTGGAATGAGTGTTTTGGCTAAAGAAAATTCCCTTGTCACACAAGTTCAGTTCAATCTGTATAACCTGATATTCCATTGTGTTTAGAGGTGCAGACCTGGTAAGTTAAAGGGGTCAAAACCCTTCCTAGCTGGTTCTAAAAGACTTGCACAACTTTCCTGTAACAAATGTACATGGATGTTCCTTCTAGCAGCATTTGGTTGTCCTTATCAGTGGCTGCACAGTAGCAAACATAGGCAGTGACTCCTGTAAAATATTCCAGCTGCCTGTTTGTTATAAGGCTTTGGGTCTACAGTGTGTGGTAAGTGTATACTCCATAGCTGATTTTTTCTCACATTGACTCCTCTGAGCCCTTGTCAGCAGGTCTTCTGGGAAGAAGGAAAGAAAAAGCCACTCAACTGAGATTCTCAATCATAGCCAAGCACTTTTATGAATTTTCCAAGAGGTTTAAGTCATTCTGAAAGAAATATTTTCCTAGCAGTTGTGGTTGCATGTAAATAAGCTTTTGAACAACCTACATTTTTCTGCTTTCTTCAACAGTTAAAAAAATAAAAAAAATTTGAAATTTAAACAGTAACTTTCACCTGATCTATGTTTTTCTCTGAGGGTGAAATTCTGAGTTGGTTGAAGTAATCTTAATTTCACATTCTTGTAATAGCCAATCTCCATGTCTTGCAACTTCTTTACTTCATCTCTGAAGAACAAACCAATAAAATTAAGCCCTTCTGCCCTGCTGATCTGAACACAGCATTCTTCATTACAGCCAGTGACCCAGAGCTGGTAAGATTTCCAGCCACCTTGAACTGGAGTGTAGAAAAATGGTGAATAAAAATGCTGAACAAAGGCAACAAGAATTCTAATTTAAATTTTACATCACCCAGTGTCACTGAATTTATGAGAGAGCTTAAATTAATTAACACTTGAATGTTAGCCTGAGCAACCAAAGAAAAAGTAAAATTTAAAAAGCAATTAATGAGACACCTCTTACCTAAGACAAATTTTCTCATGTCTTTGAAATAGGGGATGAAATCACAGCAGAGAACATCCCTAATATGTGTCGTCTAAAACCCAAAGAAATTGTTTTCTACTGGAAATGTATCAGATTCTGTTGTCATTTACTCTGAGGCATCCTGATACATGCCATGAAATTAATAAATACATTCTGCACCCATGCATGAGCTAATATGTACCTGCCCTCCCAGGGCAGGCTGTGCACTGTGTTCTTCTGCAGGCAGAAGCCCCCTTGAGGAAATGAGTGTTCTGCAAGAGAAACCTGGATTTTATGCTATTTCTTTACTTACTTTTCCTGTTTCTTCCCACTATCTTGTATCTGAACAGATCTTCAAAACTTACATTTTTATATTTTACAAAACTTATTTTTATAAGTTTTAAAGAATGGTTTCAGATCTGCTGTCAGATTTTACTGCATTTATCCCAGGATGGGAAATTGAATATGGCATTAGAGACTAAGGTAATTTCAATTTGATTTCAGCTGAAGCCTACATGGAATATTTTAGTCTTTACATCTAGGATTTTACAGTGGTCACTCCTCTCATTGATAAATGCTTCACTAGAGGAATTGTTATTGCTGGGTGGCATAGGTGAGCCATAAAGAACTACATTTGCCTAGCTTTTTCCAAAATGAGACGTTGAATGCCTCAAACAGTGGCTGTGAAGGCATCCTACAGTAATGGATGCTGTGGAAAAATGGGCTTCCAGTTACTCTGGTTGCTAAAGAAGAACCCAAAGTTTTTATCACTTTTGAGAACATTTCTGGAACACCAAACTAGGCAGGATTCTAGGAGAAATCTTAGGACTTTTTGTCTCCTGATGGTTCACCTACTGATGAGTTCAGTAGCCTGGGAACTATTGGGAGTAAACAGACTCCCAATGTCACCCTACCGTTCATGAGGAATATTGGTATAGTTCTTGAACTTATCCACACTTGGTTTTGTTTCAGCAGCAACAAAACTGAGGTCTTTCTGAGGTCTCCATTATGCTCTCACAAACGAGAGTTCTAATTTTATTTCTCTTTGCCCTTGACTTGCTAACTCATTATTGTTATCTCTCTTTTTTTCCTTGAGTTTTCTGCACTATCCTTGAGTGTAACTGCAATGTTCTTAATGGGGTTGTCTCTCAGGCAGTTAGTACAAACTTTTCTGGTTTTTCAGATGCTTCCTGGGCATCTGTTGTTTTATTACTCAAGTCTGGCATCCTTTCATCAATCTCTTTCCCTCCATAGAATTTAATATATTTCATAAATCATTCAAACTTAGCATCTCCACACTCTGCAGCAATCATACCTCTATCCAAAACCTTTATTTTGTTTATCATTGAAATAAAAGTCTCTTCAGATAGAGAAGGAAAATATATTTTGGTGAGTAATACTTAGACTTTCCACTGTTAAGCCACTGATTTCTCATGTAGGAAATTTCAGGTTCTGTGTAAATATCACAGGAAATCATGAGCTCTTTCACATGTGTGGAGATGGAGTTGCCTCAATCTAAATAATTTTAACCATTGGAATGTCTATCTACAGATGCACTTTCCTTTCTGGGTATTGCACATGCTCATTATTGTAATGATACTTGTCTGAATTTCTTCCATTTAGGTGTACTTTCTGTGGTGTCATGCAAAGGATGTTATCCAGTCTTTCAAAACACTTGAAAGGTAAAGTGGATCTGATCCTCATCTGGCATGTTAATAGATGTAGGTCTGTACAGTGCTTTAACACTGAAGTTTTATTGTATGAGGGACAGTGAAAATATACAGAGATTGATTCTCCTCTTGATTGCATTAAATAGAAAGAAATAGAAAAGTTAAATAGAAAATTACTCCATTCACTCTTATTTAACCTGCATTGATATTTTGTAATAAAAAATAGTGACAGAATATATATTTTTCTCATGAGAGAGAAAAATGGCAATATATGATACCACAGAGTCACTTAAGAAGGAAGCATCATGTATGTATTTTAAGACTATGCACTATATTATGTTTTATTTATTTACCTAGTGAAAGGGAACCTGTATCACCAACCTGCAGTCAATGCAATGTAATGGAGGTATTTTACATTGATTTTATGGAAAACACTTTTTTAAAACTAGGTCTAGAATAGGCATAGAATAGTTCGGGTTGGAAGAAACCTTTTTAAGTCATTTAGTCCAATCCCTTTGCAATAAGCAGGGACACCTTCAACTAGATCAGGATGCTCAGAGGTCCATCCAACCCAGCCTTGAATGTTTCCAGCCTGTGTTGATACTGGGGCTTGCCCTGACCCAGGTGCAAGACCTTGCACTTGGCCCTTTTGAGCCTCATAAGTTTCCCATAGGGCACTTCTTGGGCTCATCCAGGTCCTTCTGGCATCCCATCCCTAAGGCATGTCAACCACACCTCACACCTGTGCACATGCACTTGGAAACACAACCTCCCTGGTGGTATCCTATGTACCAAACCAGGTCCCATGTGTTTTCTGGTTTTGTGAGAAGGATTAATGCATATTAATCTGCCTGTACATAGAATATAAGTATGCAAACATGGTAATTTTCAAAGTACTTATTTAAAGTTATCAATGATCTGACCAGTTTCTATAGGAGGTAAAATAAATTTGTTCAGAAATGTCATCTGTGATGAAGGTGCTCCGTTTTTTCTGCTCTCTTGGGTAAGTGTTCAAACCCCATGCCCAGGAGGAGAGTGATTACAGAAGGCTTTGTAAAGTCATCTGGTGCTATCAGCTCTGTTTATAAGTAGATTTAAAAAATTTCTAACTGCAAGTTTATCACTGAGAACAGTGTTGTAATGAAGAACTGTTTCTTGGTGAGGAAACATGAAGAGCCTCAGGTGCAGGAGAACACCTGACATTGGTAGGTGAAAGGATTGTGCCTAGGAAAGATACATGACCTCCTACAAAAAAGGGACTGCTTGGCAATGGGGAACAATTTTTGTCTGGATTTTATTAGGAAGTTCAGAACCATTAGTACACTTCTTCCTCCAATGCTATCCTGTTTCACCAAGCTGAAGTGGCTTGCCAGAGGCCAGGAGTCTCAAAAATGCATGGAGATCTACCCTCACTTGTACCAGTACTTTGAATGGAATAAAGCCAGCTGTTAGCTTCAGCTCTCTCCAAGAGACAAAAATCCATAGGCTAGAAGTTGGAGAAGGTGGTGATATCTGTGAAGAAAGATCAGACACAGAATATGAAGAAGCACTGCAGAAGGCTGTGAAATACAGTATGTAAAAAATTAATCCTGTTCAGACTGTTCAATCACTAACATGAAGCTTGTCCAGCCCAAAGAATAAAACCCATTGCATAAGAGATGATAAGAAGTAATAAAAACATCCAGTTAATAGTTTAATACATTAGGCCATTTAATACATTGCATTTCTGTAAGGTTTTAGAAGTCTGATATTCAGTGACTGCAGAACATCTTTAGAGATCAGTGATGATTTTTCAATCCTCCTCCTGCATCAAAAAATAAATACTGCCATGTAGCTTGTACACAGAAATTTAATCAATTAGGTTTCATTTCACATATTTCACAAGATACAGTCTGTGCAGATTCCTTCAATAATTACTTTATTTTGTAGGTTTGGTGTTATCCATTCTGTTTTCACAAATTTACTCCTGTGGACAAATGGTGTGTTAGCGGAGTCAAAACATCAATTGAATGAACATAAGGAAAGACTAATCACCCTTGGTTTTGGGAACATAACTATAGGTAAGCAAAAGGTTTGGTGCATTGTGAAATTCCTTCTCTAGCACACTCATACTGTCACTACAGGATGTAGCTGAGTCATTCATGACTATGTCAGCAGAGTCATTCTGGGGCACATGATAATTACCTGATACTGAAATGTTATATGATCATTATCGTACATGTGATCATGGCAGTAGTTTTCTTCTGAATTCCAAACAAATAGATTTTTAAAGAACATTTCTTTTGAGGAATAACATCACTGAGGAACATCACTAAGGAACCATTTTATTACTAAATCACAGTAATAAATGAACATAGCAGTGTTAAAATGAGGGTTTACTATTTACTAAGTTATTAATAAAAAAATCAAGCATGGATAATCTTGCAAATCTTTCCCAGGAGAGTTGTTACCTGTGGCCTGTGGTCCTACAGGATTCAGTGGGATGGCTCAAAGGGATAGAAGTTATCCATTAGTGCTGTTTTCCAAGACAAGGACTTTACTCTGGCTGTTTTAATAATGAAAATTTTTCTCCATTGGTGAGATGGTGAAGTTGTAGTCAGCAAATATTTAGAATAAGGAAGATATAAAGAAAAAGTTCTTCACTCTGAGGGTGCTGAGGCACTGGAATATGTTGCTCAGAGAAGCTGTGGATGCTCCATCCCTGGAAATGTTCAAGGCCAGGTTGGATGGGACTGTGAGCAACCTGGTCTAGAGGAAGGTTCCCTGTCCACAGCAGAGGGGTTTGAAACAGATGATCTTTAGAGTCCCTTCCAACCCAGGCCATTCTGATACAACGGCTGAGGATGCTTTCTGCTTTCAAGCTCCAGTGAGGCATGGAAAAGTGGGGCCTTTTCTTAGGTGGGTAACTGGGTGTTGTTTGACTGAAATCTTACCTTTCGTATTTCATTATTTTATTTATGTTTTATTTATTCACTTAAACCAAGGAATCTTTACAAATCACATAACTAATCTCTCCTTCCCCTTTAGTTCTAGATGATCATGCACCTCAATGCAATTGCACAACAACAACTCTCTGCTCGATATTTTCTCAAGGAATATATTACCTATATCCCTTTAATATAGAGTACCACATCCTAGCATCCACGATGCTCTATGTCTTGTGGAAGAACATTGGCCGTAAAGTTGAGCACCACCAGCAAAACAAAACTCCATTCAAATTCCACGGCATAACTGTTGGAATGATTTTTGGACTGATCGTATTAACTAGCACAATAGCCATAGTTGTTGTGTATTTAATTCAGATTGGAGGTTCAAAAATCAAAAGTGAGTTAGCACTCACTATGTTTTACTTGCACGCTATCTTCGTGTTGGCTCTCATGTGCACAGCTGGAATCGTCGCCCTTCTCATCTACAGATTGGAAGATAGATCTCTGGATAATTCCAAGAATCCTGCTCGCAAACTGGACGCAGAGCTGCTGGTGGGCACAGCTGCAGGGTCCTGGCTGCTGTCCTGGGGCTCAATCCTCGCCATTATCTGTGCCCAAGGTCATCCCAAATACACATGGTATAACCTGCCCTACTCTGTTCTGGTTATTATTGAGAAATATATCCAGAACCTCTTCATCATTGAATCCATCCACCGCGAGCAGGAAAAGGTGAATGATGACATTAAAACTCTTCGAATAGTGACCATATCTAGGGGGAGCACTTTGTCCCTCACCCCCATGTACAAAGAGATTTGCAATGGCAGAGCTGCTCATGACAGCGGTGACATACCCTGTCTGCTTAAGGGCAGCATCTGTGGGAGAGAAAATGATGGTGCTGGTGTTGCCAAAGAAGAAACGAGTCAAGACAATAGTTTGGTCATGCACTCAGCCTCAGATTTCTCATTTTCCAGTAGAAACTCAGTTACTAACAACAAGAGGAGAATTTTGAAGAACATTGCTGCATTTTTATTCCTCTGCAACCTTTCGGTAAGACATTTTGAATGTAATTCATAAGTTAATAGCCCAAAATTTCCCATCCTTCCAAGTCGGATAAGTATATTACAATTGCATGGTTCTATAGTTTGTAGGCAGTAAATTTTCCTTCTGGAAGAAGTGAATATGCTTTCGGGGAACAAAGTTTATTTAAATGTGGAATATGGGAGGCTCCTTTCAGTATAGATTATCCTTTATTATTTATCCGTTATCGTTATCCTTTCAGTAACGGTCCAAAAAGCTGTATCAGCAGCAGAAGCTGAAACCCTCTTCCACCAGTGTGCCCCAGCAGCAACAGAGAGGGATTTCTTAGGGATTCCTGAAGCCAATTTGCTGTATGGTGGAGTCACAGCAATTAAGGGCTATTGACTTGTACTGCTGGTGATTAATATTGGCCTGGCGTTCTTTCCCTGCAGCTGTGGATACCACCGGCGTTCGGGTGCCGCCCGGAATATGACAATGGACTAGAAGAAATCGTTTTTGGCTTTGAACCCTGGATAATTGTTGTGAACCTTGCGATGCCTTTTTCTATTTTCTATCGGATGCATTCAGCTGCCTCGCTCTTTGAGGTCAATTGTAAAACATAGATCATATACGGTCCCTCAGTGAACAATTGATTGAATAATTAATTACATAAATAACAGTCAAGGGAGCGGATGAATGAATGAGTGAATGCAGCAGCTGCTCAATAAATAGCAGATTCAATAATGTTTTTAAAGAAGGGACCATAGCTAATAGCATGTAATTTTTTTTTCTTTCCACATGTTTTGTTATATATGTGGTGTTATTGTATAAATACACTTTTCAGAATCATATTAGTCTTAATATGATTAACACTACATAGTAAAGTTAATTCAATCTCATTAATCTTTGTTTTAGTCAACTTGTATTTGTTCTCTGTACAATTTGTATGGCTTTGTTTTCATTCATTTTGACTTGTGAAAGGGGTTTACAAAAAATTCTGTATGACTTAGAACAGAAAATCCCAGGAAGAGCTTCTCCTGAATCAGAGATATTAGGAAAACTCCAACTCTTAATTCCTAGCTTGGTTTTTTACAGTAAAACCTAAAAATATTTGCTAGAAAATTGGGGTGTGGGAATTAGTTTAAAGTTGTTTATTACTGATGAAAATCAATATATGATTATTATTTTGTGGATAAATATAGATAGCAAGAAATCCAGGTAGGTAACATGTATGATTAGATATCATGCTGTATATAATTTTTTCTGATAAAATATATTTCTATTAATTTTCTTGTATTTACTCTATGACATAACTGAGAAATAAAATTAATCCTTTTACTAATTCTTTATTCAAATATTCTTGAAATGTTTTAAGAGAAAAATCTAGTCTTATAACTCATATTCAGGTGCATGTGTTCCAGTGCCAGAATGGTATGTATTCCCTGCACAATTTTTAATGAGATGCTAATTTCATTTTAGATCAGTCTCCTATTATTCCAGGATAATAATCATATATATTTTCATAATAATATTAATATATTTTCATACAGAGATGCTGTAAAGCAAAGCTGAAGCCTCTAGAAATCTGGAGGGCCTTTGGCTGAGAGTTTTAAAAGTGTGGTTTACAAGATGTTAGAATATAATCTCAAAGTCTTGTGATATTTAGTTGCTTGAATTCTCACAGAAAGCAGTGAAAAGTTGGGTTCCTTAATATTCTTAGAATCTGCACCTGCAAGATCATAAGACTGGAGCACTAACCAGGATACTGGAGCTACAGATCAATTAATTACTGGAAAACCCTCGTTAATTTGTTGATGACCTAGTCCTAAGTCTGATGGGTCAAGGGCTGAAAAATTTCTGCACCTGGTTCCTGAAAGGACAGTTGTACAATTATCACCACCATCATCCCGAGAGCAGGAATATTTCCGTGTGGGAGAGGTTTGCTTCTGAGAAAGGAGATTTCAGCAGTTGTGTCTGCCCTCGTGCAGCAGAAAAAATATTTTGGCTTTTTACCACTAGATGGCAAACGCAGACCACTCGATAAATTACGTGTTTGCTTTAGGTTTCTTCAGGGATTGCTTCACATCATAATTAATCTTCAGTTCTATTTTGTGGAACACATAGCCGTAACCTGCTTAGGAATTTTTACTACCTCCTTTACCTGTTACAGAGCCCAGATCAGGTAAAGATGTATCCATCTGAGGTCTCAGGTGAAGTCTGAATTATATGAAGCATCAGGAGACTGAGCACGAGAATTTCTATCTTCCTGAAAAGCAATTTCAGTTGTTTGATTTTAAGTGGTTTTTAGAAGAGACACTATCTTGCATCGCTGTAATCTCTGCCTGTCCCTACAGCTGCCTATCATGCTCTTTTATAACATCTTTATTGGCTCTTATATTCATTATAGACTGTAACATTTTCTATCTTTCTGCTTGAACTCAGTAGCTTGATCTCACCTAGTTTCATGTGAATACCAGCTCTGACTGCTCAGTTGTCTCTCCACAATTTGAGTAAATAGGGCCATCCAGATAATGAAATAAAACTTTAATCTTCCTTCCAAAGCAATCTTTAATCTTTCTTCCTGGACAAACTCTACAGCTAATTCCAGTATCAGAAAAAATTTAATTTCATTAAGTAGTGGCAAAAATTCCATTTCAACCTTTAAGTGCTCATAAAGATGGCTAGAGAAAGCCTGTTTCTTTTTCCTCAGCTCCTGTGGGATGGGTCCCATGTCATTCTTTAGCTAGAACTGGTGTTCTTTAGCTGATTTCCAGCATTTGTGTTCAGCCAAAGCAGAGCTAGTTCTAAATCCCTAAGGCCGAGAAGGGGCCATATGCTCTATTACAAACACGTAACACACATTTGGAAGTTTCAAAAACAAATAACACCCCCCTTTAGTTATATTTCATTTTCAATTATTTAGCCCTTTCTACTTCACATTATGATTGAAATAATTTAATTGGCCCACAATATTAAATCGCTTTTGAGTGCGGAAATTGAAGTTTATTCAGAAAAGTGAATTAAGGTAGCACTTTGGTAGTGAGCAAATGCTTTAAACATGCTAATGGGCAAATTCTATTCCGAGCTGCACTGATGAAATCCCGCTGACTAAAATGGTTCTGTTTCAGGACCAGAGACTTGATTTTGACCTGTCACGCTTAAGAGGTTTTCACAGCAGGACTTCTCTAAAAAAATATTGTTTCATCCAAATACACAGTATTTTATGGAAGCAACTCTTATCTTAACTACTCTTGGAACAATAGTGAGCCATGAAGTTCTGAATATTTGAGAATATACATTTTTAAGAAATATTGATTTTTGAACCAGGAAAAATAGAAGCATACACTTTTAAGAAATATATATTTTTGGACAAAGAAAAACACTTAGATTAACATAGTTAATATAGTGTGACCTCTAGCTCTCTGCTCAATGCTAAACCTGGGCTTTCTCAAACAACTGCTTTCGAATCTTTTTTTATCTAGTATATATCAACAATACTGATTTATCACAGGTTTGAAAATATAATAAATAGCACAAAACCTATTTCTGCCTACCTATCTGCTCAAGCATGTGACAGGAGGTACAAGAGCCTGCTTACCCAGGAGAGAGGTCTAACAGCTGCTCATTGATATTCTCCTGAGGTGTTCCAATTTAATATTACTTTAAAAGAGACCTTTCTTGATATGCAAAGGATTCTGAATTTTTGCTACATAATCTTAACCAGAAAGTTATTTTCTGATGTTCATCCTTCTGTTAGGGTCTTCCACTCCTTCCCTTTCTTCCCTAAATAATTTTACCTAATAATGCATGTTTGGGTTACATTTAAACTCATATGAGTGCAGAACTAAAGGCTGCTAAGGTGCAAAAAGAGCACTACAGTCCTCAGTTTACCTGAAGAGCCAAACTTGCATGACCACAGATGTTCCAAGTGTTTTTTTGTGTCAATGTCACTGAGGTAGAAGAAAATGGAAGACTCATAGTTGACGCCTTCTGAAAAAAGTGAATTCCTTTCACTAGTGTTTCTCAATACATGGAATTTTCTCTTTTAATCATGCGAAAAATAATGTCCATTTTGATAATTTTGGAAATATTTGTGTCTTGTATTGTCCACTTGTGTTCCATAGACTTTGAGTGGACTATATAAGTGCAAAGAAATAGATGGCTCCAGAGAACAGCAGAGAGAAATTACCCTATTAATGTAAGTGCGTTTCTTATCACTAGCTTAAGTAATTCATTAATCTTTATCAAAAATCCATGAAATAAAAAAGATTCCCAAACTTCAAGATTTTAATAATCTAATAATTTTTATTTTCCCCACCTCACCCTGATTAGACATGATGTATGTACAGATGGCTCATTGGATCACTTATTCCCTGGGAACCCTTGTCCCCAAGCATTTGGCCTCATTCTATGCATGCATGAATAAAATGAGATCTGGATTTAAACAGAATTGAAGCAGCTGCAATTGCTAAGGAGAACTTTGAAAAAGAGATTTTGCTCTATTACCTTCTAAATGATCAATTTAATCTTGAAGGTGATGATACTTTAATGTCAGTAGTCAATGGTTAGAGTATTTTTTATTATTATTTGTTGGGATGTTTTTGTTTGTTTGTTTTAAATTAGGGGGTGTGTTATGTCCCATAATGTTTATTTGGTTGACATTTAAAGCAAAACTTACAGTTCTATATGGCATGCCTCCTGCCTTCCTCTACCACTGTTCTTCACCTAAAAGAGAACTGAATTTCATCTTTAAAATACGGCCTTTGATAAAATCTTTGCCAACACATTTTTCATTTTCTTGCCAGAAGCAAATGGACCACGATTTATGCCTAAGTACAAATAAAGATGGATGCAGTAGGTGGAAAGTTTTGAAAGAACAGGGATTGCATGAAAACCAGCTGTTATCTCTCTACTTCATTTGTAACAAAGCAGTGGGTGTTTTATGTTTAGTTTCCAATAAATCTTCGCTTGAATGCCACTGCAATACACCTGGAATTAAAAGCCTTCTTCTGAAAACCACACACAGAATCATTAATTCTGGTGGACTACCTCAGCCTTTTAATCTGAGTGAGGAACTTCTCCTGTCCACATGTGCTGATTTTGGCTGGGATAGAGTTAGTTTTCTTCAGAGCAGCTAGTGTGAGGCTGTGTTTGGGATTTCTGCTGGAAACAGTGCTGGTAGCTCAGGGATGTTTTAGCTATTGCTGAGCAGCATTTCCACAGAGCCAAGACCTTTTCTGTCCATCACCCCACCAGTGAGGAGTGCTGGGAGGGGACAGAGCCAGGACAACTGACCCCAGCTGACCCAGGGATATCCCACACCATATGGCTTCGTGCTGAGCATAAATCTGAGGGGAGAAGAAGGAAGCAGTGGGCAAGGGGACACACATTTTGAGTGGTGGCATTTGTCTTCCCAAGTCTCTGTTACGTGATGGATCCCTACTTTCCTGGGGATGGCTGAACACCTGCCTGCCCACAGGAAGAGGTGGATTAATTCCTGGTTTCACTTTGCTTGCTCACACACCTTGTGCATTATCTGTTAAAATGTCTTTATCTCAACCCACAAATTTTCTTACCTTATACTGTTCTGATTCTCTCCTCCATCCCACTCTGGGGGAGGAAGTAAGTGGATGGCCAGGATTTTCAAGGATACCATAACTTCTTTATTCTAATTTATTCTGCAATCAAATATTTACCAGGCTTAACTGAAGATGAGAATTCTTTTAAGAATGCACAGATACAATCAATATACCTAAAGCTAAGTCCACTCTTTGTGTCTGATTCCGACTTGAGTCCATATTTCTCTGAATTTAGTAATTTCACTTTTAGCAGGCAATGGCTTTTGTAGGAAGGCAGCAACCAACAGCAATGATGCAGTAAGCAATAGCTTTGTAACAACATCTTAATAGTAGCTGGTTAAATGAAGCCTGTTCCTTGTCCCTCCTGCTGCTCCTCTCCCAGGTACGAGAAGCATGCCTGCAGTGCTCCCCAGGCAGGGTTTTCTACCACTGCCTGCTTGAATCTAATAGTTTAATTAACAAGAAATAATTTTAAAAGATGTATCACTAGCCAAACAGACTTTTGAAAGCATCCTCAAGTCCTTCCCAAGCATCAGAATGTCTTTCTTCTCTCTAAACCTTTAATTTTATTTTCTTTGCTCTCCACTTTGGAAAACCTTTCCAATCCAATAAGAGTCAAGAACCCAAACTCTGCTGCATCAAGAAGAGCTGGCAGTGCCTGCACTTACGAACTTTGTTCCACTGCAGCAATACATTGACTTTGTGCTGAATTTGGGGCATTTGCCTTGATTCATTTGAGCATGTGCTTTTCAACCTGCATGTCCCCTCCTCTGATTTGCAGTGCATCAGCCAGAAGAGTGGGAGGGTCCTAAAGGCATTACAGGGGTGCTTGATACTCTCTGCACTTGAAACTCCTTTGACCCTCGTTATGTGTGTTCGAGAAGAAACCAGAAGGATTCTAAATGAGCATGTTATTTTTAGTACTGCTTAAGGGGGGGAAAAGGCAGAAATAAGTAAAAGTAGCAGTTTATTGCTGTTTATCTCAAAGTAATAAAGTTGCTTATCCTTACCACTAATGTTTGAAAATTTGAAACTGGAATTCTTCCCCCAGATAAATCCCGAACTATGAAATCTAATGCTGGTCTTACAGAACTCTAAAAAGTACAGATTAAAAACCCTATCAGCTCTAACTGTTGACACACTTGTACAATTACCTTGCTCTGCAGTTTTCTGTATAGCATTTGCAACAGGCTCTTCTGCAAGCATACAGCTGTCCCACAGTGCCAGTGAAATAGATGAGATTTGGGTGTCCTGCTTCCCAATCCCATTCCCTTCTATGCAGCAGCTGCCTTGTGGGAGGAGGGAAGCCCAAGGATGAGTCACTGTCTGACCTACAGACATCATCTGTGTTCCTTGAGAGGCATACACCCAGCTGCTGACTTCTGTTTTCTGAGCCCCCTCTTTTCTATCAGGCTTAACAGTCTTCACAATAGTGTCTGATTTCATTACTGAAACGACTGCTTGACTCCATTAAGGATTTGGTTTTCCTACTCATTTTGTGAAAGATAGTCTCATGCTATGTTAATGAACAGGGTAAAATCCTAATAAATTATGTTGTTGGTAAACGTTCCAACAAAAATTATTTAACTAAAAAAAAGCTGGTAGTTTACACATTCGACAAAAAAATTAATAGATCCTTCTAATGTGCAGGAGGTTGGAGAAACAGGGAAATCAGAACACTGAAAAGAAATTTGTTTTCAAATTATTCCACAGTGCAAGCTGTTACACTACTGAAGCCAGATACAAAATTACAGCAGCTTCTTGGGGAATTAAGCCCACCTGATTTTTATTTGCAGTTTGATAGTATAGATGGCAAAACACAAAATAAAAATCTTCAAGTGTTCAGCATTAGAAAATTAAAATCACCTTTTTCATCTTGATTATTTTCTCAGGACAATTGTTCCCCTGGGATATGGCCATGTACACCCAGAGTATACAAATAAAATTCCCAACTTGCAAAAAACAGGGTTTTTCATATTTTTATTTATCTTGTTTCAAATGTGACTGATCTTTGGTAGTTTTTAATCATGCAAATTCTTGCTTTATTAGAAAAAAATGACATTATTTTTGATACATTATTATAAATATCAAAAAATAAAAGATAATATTTTATAAGACGAAAGCCCCAAAATGAACTAAGAGAGTACAGTAGGAATCATACTTACAAAAATGCTGTTCCTTTTGGTCTTAGCCTTGGCTAGCATTCATCTTTTATCATTGATTTAAATGAAATCAAGCTTGGTATGAATAAAAAAAAAAAAA
>VZTT01021834.1:108924-131111 GCA_013400855.1 Buphagus erythrorhynchus
CCCCGGCGACGGGGCCCCCCGGCGAGGCGCGGGGCCCGGCGGGCGCTCCCGGAGCGGCGCAGGTGGCGGCGGGCAGCCTGCTGGCCCTGCTCATCCTCTGGACACTCTTCGGGAACGTGCTCGTGTGCGCTGCCATCGTCCGCTACCGGCACCTGCGGAGCAAGGTTACCAACATCTTCATCGTGTCCCTGGCCGTCTCGGACCTGCTGGTGGCCCTGCTGGTCATGCCCTGGAAGGCGGTGGCAGAGGTAGCTGGCTACTGGCCCTTTGGGGCTTTCTGCAACGTCTGGGTGGCCTTTGATATCATGTGCTCCACGGCCTCCATCCTCAACCTGTGCGTGATCAGCGTGGACAGGTACTGGGCTATCTCCAGCCCGTTCCGCTACGAGAGAAAGATGACCCAGCGCTTGGCTCTGGTGATGATCAGCGTGGCATGGGCGCTGTCTGTGCTCATCTCCTTCATCCCTGTCCAGCTCAACTGGCACAAAGGTGGGGATGTTGTTGCCACCGATGATATTGGAGATGGATTTGGCACTGCCTGGGCAGCAGCAGGTGCTGTCACCACTTGGGCAGAAGATATGAGTACCACATGGGTGGCATTAGCAGCAGTGAGACCCTCTGATGGGACCTCTGGCAGCAATGATACCCTCACTGGACCATCAGAGAGCTGTGACTCCAGCCTCAACAGGACTTATGCTATTTCCTCCTCCTTGATCAGTTTTTATATCCCAGTGGCTATCATGATAGTTACTTACACTCGAATCTACCGCATTGCCCAGGTGCAGATTCGTCGGATCTCTTCCTTGGAGAGGGCAGCTGAGCATGCACAGAGCTGCCGGAGCAGCCACATGGACTGCCACCATCACACAAGCCTCAAGTCCTCCATCAGGAAAGAAACCAAGGTGTTGAAGACTCTCTCTGTCATCATGGGTGTCTTTGTCTGCTGCTGGTTGCCGTTCTTCATCCTGAACTGCATGGTTCCCTTCTGTGAGAGCCCACCGAGTGACCCCCACGCTGGCCTCCCCTGCGTCAGTGAGACCACCTTTAATATCTTTGTCTGGTTTGGTTGGGCTAACTCTTCTCTTAACCCCATCATCTATGCCTTCAATGCTGACTTTAGAAAGGTTTTTTCCAACCTCCTTGGATGTGGTCAGTTTTGCTCTGGTACTGCGGTGGAGACTGTTAATATAAGCAATGAGCTTATCTCTTACAACCAGGACACCCTTTACCACAAGGAGATAGTGACTGCTTATGTTAACATGATCCCAAATGTGGTTGACTGTGAGGAAAACCGCGAGGACCCTTTTGATAGGATGTCCCAGATCTCCCCTGACCGTGAGGTTGCCACTGACTCTGCCTGTGAGCTGGACTGTGAGGGGGAAATTTCGCTGGGCAAGATAACACCTTTCACTCCAAATGGTTTACATTAAATTGTGTCCTGGTCTGGTCAGTTCTTCTTGGATTGTAAAAGATAATATTAGCACTGAGTGGAGAAACCTGCTTGATGATGTGCTGTAGTTTGCAGGATGTAGACACTGTCATACAGTGGGCTGGCAGCACAAACTTCAATCAGCACTTCCCCAGGCTGAGGGCAGACCAGGCAGTCTTGTTGATTAGCTGTGGTGAGGTATTGTGGTATAATTGCAGTCAGTTCATGTTTATACTGTGTTTGCAAATGAAAGGTGCCATTGTCAGTGCTAAGTATTACGACTGCTAAAATCAGGGACAGATGTGGCTGGCATAGACATTAAATAAAAAATTCTGGACTGTCTGTTTGTTCAGCTCTTATGTTTCTTTTTCTCCATTTTTTTGTTGTTTAGTTTTGATTTCTTTTTTTTTTAAGAGAGAGATAATGAGGTGGTGATTTGGATGATTATTTAAATGTGTGTTTCTGCCAAAACAGTTTATGTGAAATCCTTGTTCTCCTAGGCGGCGTTGTTGCCTATGATATCCTCTGTTCCTGGATGAATAAATAAAAGTTATATTGATCAAGGGTTTATTATCTTTCATTTGTCACCCTGAAAGGTTTACAACAAGTATTCCAACTAGGATGTCTATATGAATAGTTAGAACGACTAACAGCTTAACCCTATTATTTTAAAAGCAAATAGTCTGTATAGAAAATACAGTTTTTGAATAAAAGTGAGGCTCATAGGAATTCTTGACTTCGATGAACTTGTTTATATGGCTCTAATAGCTAGATTTATACCTGTTTTTCTTTAATATTATGATGCTATCCCTTTCTGCAGCCAAGAATATCAAATATATATATGTACAAGCTATTAAAACTTTCCATTTAATTCTGTGCTTGAATTTACTTTTTAAAAATGCTATTAATGTAGAGTTTGGTGATAGAATTAGGAGTTAGGTATGTTTAAAAACAATAATATTTTTTGAAAATGATATTAGTAATAATCATTTCCCAGTGTAGACACTAGAGAACTCATTCACACTGAGAGAACAAAAGAATTATGTTAATGTATATTTTTAGTTACTTATTAACGGGACTTAAAGATGCTGTAAGTATCTCAGCATTAACTAAACATTTTAAAGCAATCTTTAAACCTGAAGAAAGTATTTTTGACTCTGTTTCTATTGAATAATTTACATCAAATGGAATATTAGAAACAGTTCTAAGCTTTCAGCTCAGAAATCAAAAGCAATGCTATTTCCAAAACAAGTGATCAAAGGTAGTAAAAGCAATACCAATATTTATTTCGAGTTTTGGCTCACAAGGTGAACAACACTTGAATTAATTTACCCGTTAGAAATACCTGTGCCATGAGCTGAGCAGATTTAAATTGAATGGTGGGTGTTGATTCTGCAGCCTTCCCTCCTAACAGCCCTGACCTGGGGCCTCCCCATCCTGCCTAACTGGGAGCTGAAGGGCCCTGTAAGATGTATGGAGGAAAAGTGCAATCTGCATGGTTCAGGGGAAATCATTTAACCAGGTGCTGGAACTTGTGAATATTATGGGCTTAGTATTGAGCCTGCTTGGAAGTCAAAACCGTAATACTGGTTTGGGGGGTTATCTTCTACCCCCTGGGGATATGGGGTCAGAGAAGCACAGGAGGTATATGATTGAAATCCCTTTGTGGTGGCCTCTGCTGCAATCAATGTTTTAGGTATTTAGTCTTTGATATTAATTAGTTATATCATCTTGGATTACCTTTTCAATTGCTTGTCACTGAAGATTGACATCTACCTGAGCATTTTCTTTGCTGTTGATATGAAGTCTCAGTGTAATATCCCTTTACAGCTGTCCTTAGGGAAGGGTATTGTGACTGTGTCTTAGGGAAGCTTGAAAAATAAATCTCATGCCCATAACCAGGTTCAATCTACTAATGGCTTGACATCAAGGGTGAATATGTTACTGTTCCTATGCTAAAGCAATCGTATGTTGCTAGAGTTAACCACAGTTCTAGTCCTGCTGCTTAGATAAACTTGCCCAGAATAAAATAATTTTCCCAAATAAAAATGTAGGGAAACTGCTTCTGGTGGTGCAGAAATTAATTATCCCAACCTGAATTTAATTTTTTGCATTTTCCATTTACTACTCAAATGATGAGACCAGTACAGCATTTTAATCTGGATTTGTGCAAACAACCCAGTGATATCCAGATGCAAGAGGTGCAGGCACCTGGTGCTGATTCCAGCTCCCAGGGCAATGCCTGTATTTTATCCAGTTTTGTCTGCATTAAATCAGAAGCAGCCTGGGGAGATGGGGAAGGGAAATCATGATGTTTCCCTGAGCACCTGTGTGCCAGCAGGCTGTGCAGCCTGGTGCTGCATGGCTCCCCTGCTCCAGCAGCAGTGCAGAGCAGCAGAACAGAGGGTGTCCCCCCACTGCCCATGTGTCCTTTCTGCTTCACAGTGATCCCCTGTGCAGAGGTGTGACAGCTCCCTTGGACCCAGCTCACTGCAGCTGTGGCACAGGGGCAGATGTACACGAGATGCTGGGGCACCACCTTGACCCCTGTTCTCCCCACTGAGGCTTTACCTGCCTGGGTTTCTGGAATAAGTGAGTGGGCTGGCTCTGGGATGCAAGAAGACATCTCCATCAGTGGGTTTATGTAACAGCTTTGTGCAGAATATTAGAAACAGTCTCTATCTTAGATCTGAAGGCAGATATTTTTTTTAGCCAGCCCATAGATTTTGTGAGCATGATTAGGGCAGTACAGAAAACTGGCCAAATTGCCACTTTCCATTTGCAATTTTCATTTCAGGACTTCATTTGGTAAATGATTTCTGATGGTGGCTTTATGATGTAATCTCTCATCTTGAAATATGTGTCTTTTAGGGGGCTTCATCTTTCAAAGCCTGGGAGCATCAGAAAGGGAACATTTCTGCTTCAACAGACAGATGGAAGGTACTTTTTCTGCTGGAAGCAGAGCTTGACCTTATGGATCTGAAAGAAAATATTTTCTTAACTCATAGAGACAATTTATTGCATTTTAATATGTCTTAATTACTTACCACTGACAAAGGTAGAGTATTCAGAATTATTAAGATAAACTTTTAAAGGAATTGTGTATCTTGCCTTGAACTATAAAAAGGGGCAGCCCATTTTAATGAAGGCATCCCCAAAAGGTTTGCTCTAACTTGTTTTTCTCAGATGAAACTGCTGCCCTACTTTTTTACGTTTCCCTCTTAAAGACTAATGCATCTGCCTATACATAGAGTGGAGTTCACTGGAAGTGCAAGTGGATTTTTATAATCCTCATTTCCTTGTGGTATCTCTCTGGAACTCATCTATGCCGATGGTTCTGTGCCTCTCATCTGGTTTTTTTGTTTGTTTGTTTGGTTTGGGTTTTTTTGGTTTTGTTTTTTACCTAAATGATTTTAATGCATAATACAGTTTGACTTTAACTGAATCTAGTCCTGAGTGGTGGCCCATCTTCAAGGTCCCAGATCATTTTCTGTTTCTGTTTTGTATTATTTTTAGAAATCTTACCTTGCAATTTGTTTCACTTTTAAATTACCTCATAGCCAGCTGGATCTGTTAGTCCTGGATAGCACCCTACCTAGGGAGGGTCATTGTATTTGTAGTCTTTGTGTGTATCTTTGTGTGTAATTACAGACGAGTCATTTTGTCTTCTATGGAAGAACAGAACATGGGAAGGTAGCTTAATTTTTAAGAAGCTGGGACATGGAGAACATGAAAGTACTGTGTTTTATGTAAAATTCTGCAAACATCATATAAACTCTTTCACTCTTCAAACCCTCAAACAGCTTTTAACAGCCCTTGCTTTAACAATGGATGTTGGGTTGTATAATGATTTGTTTTTTTTCCTCAAGCTAAAGAAATGTAGGTGTCTTTCTGAGAGGTGGACACAAATAAAACACTTTCCAAAGGGAGAAAAATTGCTGCAGTAATTTTTGGTAAGTCTGGTTTGCTTTCATTGTGTTTTTTACTTTTGCCAAACACATCTGATGTGTGTCTGCAAGGAGGCTCCCTGCAGAGAATTCCTGCATTTTTGTGACATATAACAAAAAAGGCTTTAAAATTAGGAAGCCTTCTTCCAGCAATGACACTAAGCCCAATCTTACACCATTTAGGAGTCAATCATGTATCAACTCAGCATTCAAGACTGGCAGGACTGGAGGCAGTGTTCAGAGCATGCATCAGAGGGGAGGTTTGAGAGGTCACAAGTTCCTCAGCTGTTTCTATGTACTGAAATTGTCACTCTTAATAAGGAGGCAAGAACATCTTCACTACTGTTTAATTGAGGTCATAAGATCTTTAAAAATATTCAGTGCCTATTTAATTCAGCAGAAGACCTCAGGGATGAATGTGTGCTTATGTCACAGAGCAATGAAATTATTTCTCCTTGCTTCTTATGAATATTTCCATTGGTATTCTCTGATAGTGGATGAAGCTGTGTTAGTTAGCACACTGAACAAATCATTTCACCTGCTGCAATGCAGAACTATTTTTTTTTTTTAATTCAGGTGTATTTGTTTGTTTTCAAACTTTGGAAAACCTTTCAAACTTCTCAGAAGCTTCATGAAGTCCACACAGAGAATCTCCACTTTGATCATAGATTAGCAACAACTCTTCAATTTTGAATGCCTTGTTAGCTATATAAGGCACTATGTATTTATTGACAGAATTTTACCCTCCAAGTTTAAGTTGTTTTTAAAGATGAGGGTATACTTACAGTTTAAAAACAATGATGTGCACAAAACAAAGTATAAAGGAAGATATTCCTGTTAATGGTGCATCAAAGATATATCTCTTCAGCCTTTTGTTTATTGTTGCAGTGGTATTCTTGCAGTTGATGGTAGTGAACAGTAATAGCATTAGGTGTGTCAAGCATGGAAATACAAATAACATCATCTGAAGCAGATGATGGATTGTTTTTTTCAGAGAACTTGCTGTCTCTCCCAGGATAGTTGAGTTTAATGTAAAGTTTACAAGATGATTTTATATTGTTAGATGTCGAAATCCATTCTTAGATGTAAATGGAGATAACAGCCAATAATATTTATAGCAAGCAGTTATTTAAGGAGTTATTTAAGGAGGAGTTATTTATGGACTTCATCTTTATATCATAACCATCACAGTCACATTTATGAGATTTATAAAATACTATGCAGTAATCATAAAAAATTAAAAATTTCAGTCTGTGAAAAAAAATTTCTTCCTGTGAATTATTCCCTGCAATCAACAACAAATACTTGTTTATATTGAGAACTGTGCCCTCATTGCTGCCAGAAGCTGGAAAGCTTTGAACGTTCTACTATTAATCTACTGATTCATACTAGGAGAGAGGTCTGCAAACAAGGAAAGAAATGGCAAAAGCATGTGCAGATGGGTTCAGTTTGCATGAAATCAATCTGGTGCCAGCCAGGCAGTGCAGGGGACTGCAGGGCAGGGAGCCATTCCTGGCATACAAGAACTCACCCTCCACCACAAATACCTGCTCCTTGGGACACCCCTTGCTCCCAAGATGGGTGCTCAAAATCTGCATGTGTTGCATAGGAAATCTGAACCTTTTAAACAACTGATGCTTTTAGGTTGCTAAATAAAAGAGAAACCACATATTCTTTTCTGAGGTTATGCTCTGAATAAATGAGATCTGGATAAATGAAGTGGCCTCTCCAGCAGAGCTGGTGTCTGGCTGTGGCTTGAACGGGTGTGGCTGTGAGAGCTGCTCGGGGCTTTGGTGTTTTGTGGCTTTGAGCTGCATGTAGGTCATAGTTTAGGGACCCAATATTGAGCTGAAGAAATGCAATCCTAAATTCATATAGTTTTTCCAGAGCCCCTGGTAGTTGCATAGCAGAGATGAGCCTTGACCACAGCGTGAGCTTGGTTGCTTCTGAGGAGAAGTCTGGTCTGCAGCTCACCTGATGCAGTTTTGAAAATATCCCATTAAATAAATATTAACCAGGAAGTTCAGTGTGCTTGCTTTTACCCTCTGAACTAATTTTTCCAATCTGAAATGTTTTCAGTAAGATTCAAAATCTAAGTTTCTAGCCTTTGGCCTTGACCTTTTGCTTTTTCTGTTGAGTTAATATAATTAGTCTCCCTTGGTGAGCAGAAGTTCTTGGCATGGAACTTGCTGCTCAGGTACCTTATTGCCACCACATCTGGAACCACCTCAAGCTACACTTAAATTACATTATTTCTCTGGCCAAAGGGAATCTTAGAGGTCTTGTTGTTTTTGTTGTTGTTGGTTGTTTTTTCCCAAGCAATATTTCCTTTCTCAACACAAGACTATTCACCAAAACCATAATTTAGAGGACAAGAGTAAATGGAGATTTTGCTTGAGAATACAAAGTAAGTATGGGTCAGTATTAGACATAGAGGTAATGGAATTTTTTCTGCAAAAGTTTTAATGTTTTGGCTTTTCTAGAAATAAAGGCTGAATATTTTCATAGTGCAGAGTATATGCATTGGATTTTTATATACTTGTGTGTATAGGTTCTTTTATATATAATAAAAACACTATTCAGTCATATTTATAGGGTAATTAAATAGATTTTTCTCTCTATAAATGCAAAATGTACAAATTCATCCAGAAGAAGCAAGTCAGATCTTAAAATTTTAATATCTGTCATTACATGAATAAAATACTAATAATAGTCTTCCCAGATAAAATATCCCAGTGCAAATTTCTTTCAACTCTTTTGTATTCAAAGCAGTTTTATAAAGATTTGCTAATCAATCTTTACCTATAAGCATTCTGAGACAGCAAGAAAAGAAGATGATTTAGAAGTACCTCTGGAAGTCTCTCAACAATGGATATTTAACAACGCTTTTGACTCTCTGGATCAGTAAAACAAAGATGCAAACTTCTTCACAATGTGCAAAGAATTTCTGCTTCATCAGAAGATAAAATGTTTTGCATAATCTCCAAACAGTCAATTGAGGTAAGACAGTATCTGAATGTTAAATGGCTTCTTAGGTAGAACGATTTTCTATATTAAACAATTACTTTGATAATTCAAATAGTGCCATTCTCTTAAAAAATAGTATTTGCAGATAGGGTCTCATAGATCAAATGAGATAAAAAGGACAAATTCCAGCTCAGCAGCACTGGAAGAAGTGGAAGGATTGAAACTCCTGGCAATAGCAGAGCTCTGTCTAAGCACAGGAAGGAAAATATTTGGGTAGAAGTGAGCGAGAGAATTTAAGGAGGAATTAGAGAAACCAGCTGGGAGTCCATCAATCCATAAATTTGGTGAATGGTTGAAGAAGGCAAGGGATCAGGAGGAACTGATATGGTGCCTGGTGGCTGAGGTAGGGATGATAATAGAGGTTAGTACGTTTTGAAGCAAGGAGGTGAAAGGGAAGGGGTCAGGATGGGGCCAGGGCAGGGACTGTCCCTAAGGGCTTGTGGGACTCAAGGCCATACAGAGATGGGTGAGATTTACCTGGGGAAGCCAACAGAGAAGGACTGGAAATCCTGTCCAGCTCCCAGGATCCACAGACTCTCCTGCTCTGTGCCATCCCCTCCTGCCCCTTCTGAGTAACTTCAGTAGTGCCATTGCATTTTATCATTAAACACATGCAACTCAAGGGTCTGTCTACTGTGTGCAGCAGATGAAGAACTGTCACACTTATTCCACTGTGGTACAGCTTGGAAGATAACTTCCAGAGCAACACCCTACACTATCCTGCAAGGAACATTGTCCCAGGGAGGGGAGAGCAGAGGGGGCTTTGCTGTGCTGCATGATACTGTTCTCACTGTACTGTGGTAGGGCATTTTAGAAGCTTCTTCTGCTGCATTGCTGCAAGTCTGTCTTCCAGAAACTTTCTGAAGGTGCCTGTTTGAAATCTCAGGTAGAATGGCCCTCAGTATGTCAGAGCTATGATTTCTTTAATCTCTGCAATTAAGGTGCATAAGGAACAGTGTCAAAATCTAGTGCTATGTATTAAATGCATATATTCATTGTGAAAAGCTGATCTGTGGTGACTTGTAACATGATGATACAGAGGTGACTCCTGGTGACTCAAGCCTAAATCTGCTAACATGTAAGTACAAGAGCTGTGGGGGCTCTACTTTCTGCTAAATGAAAGTATTAGCAATAATTTTTCCAAATATAGAGGTACCAAGTTCTACTATTTTTGCCCGTTGAATAAAGATAGTTTTATACAGTGATGGGACAGCTGGAAATGGGCCTAACAGACAGAAAGCTTAACTTCATATATAAATATTTATATACCATATAGGATCTAGTGGGAAAATTTTAGTATATAAGGTAGCAATGATCATGCTGTTTTACATCTTTGCAGAATGTGTTTCTTTTTTAAAAAATCTTTTAGTAGCTTCTTTCAGGATATCCAGGTGATGGTAACAGCCTGCAGAGATCTGCAGAGTGAACTCCAAACTTCATGCATTGCTTATGTACTGTTTGAAAGGGAGGTGATGATACCTCTGCTTGAATATGTTCCTGTGTTAGCACAAAGACCTGCACCAGGTAAAGCTCAATACCTCAAACCTGCACTCCTCCTGGATCTGTGCACACCCCAGTAGTGCCCCAGCTTTGAGAGGAGACAGTGCCCTGCTCACCCTGCTGCTCAGCAGCTCTCCTTGGAGGTTACAGAAGTTTAATGCTTTCAGCAGGATCTCTTAACCACTAGAGTGTGATACACATCACAAATAACTCTCTTTACTGGATGTTTCTGAGTCAAGCCAAATGTCAGGTTCTGAGTGTGCTCAGTAAATCAAGTGGGACCAGTGCAGGAGCACCTGGTCTGCAGGTGCCAGAGCTGATGGGAAGATGCCTCAGTAAAAATGAAGACCTGTGGGATTTATGTGATGGCACAGCTTTAGGCATATGGAGATAACATTGCCTTGAAAATCATCTGGGTGTGGAAGTAAGATTTTTTTCAAGACTGTTGTCCTGCCCTTAGGCACCTAAATTCCATGTAAATGAAAATGCAATAACTTTAATACCTTCTAGGTTACTCATGTATTTACCCAAGTATACCTGTAGATATTGCAGATGAACCTGGATCCCAGCTGGTCAAGATTTTAAATGCAGCATAAGTGGATGACTTTGTAAATTTGGATTGGGCAGGATCATTCCTTCTCACTTGTGAGCATCACCTGGTTCAGCATCTGCTTTAAATCCTCTCACAGTAAGCTGAAGCAAACCACTGCCTCCCACATACTGCTGCACTGATTCATGTGCAGGGGTTTTTAAAACACCCTGGAGCAGGATTTTGCAGCACTGGGACCAATGGATGTAAAATGAGGACCATCCTATGTGATGTGCTCCCCAGCTTGAGCTGGCCAAAGAACAGCTTGTGTTACATCAGTGCCTCTTTGCACAGCATTCAGAAAGCCTTGGGGAACCCAAGAGATGCCCTTAACTTCACATTTCTGGGCTGAGAGGTTTATTTTGTGACTCAAAGAGGCACAGCTGATTTTCAGTTGCTTTTTTAAAAGATAGTATGCTTCAGTGCCTTGTGTATAAAAGCAAATGGAATGAACACAGCAATGGCAGCAATACAAACTTTGTAACTTTAATCTACTAGGACAGATCATTCAGTGGTGAAGCTGATTTAAAAGGGGTGACTGCCATTCTAAATTTGTCTCTCCTCTTCCTCTCCCTTCCCTTCTCCCTCTCTTTCTCCCTCTTCCCCTCCCTCTTTCCAAGCATATTAGCTGAAACACTAGAGACAGTTGTTTGGTACAGGAAGAAATGTTTTTTTCTACTTCATCAGATATAATAAACTGTTCTGAAAGTGTCAAATAATCTCCTTAGGGGCTGCTAATCATTAGCTGGAAGAAACACTTTCCAGATCTTTCCTCTAGCCAAGATCTCAGCTTTCTTCTCTCTGTGCTCCCTTCTTCTTTCCAAGATGACTTCTTTTTGGGAACTCTACTTTTCTGCACCACCTCTGCTTTCCAGAGCCCCAAGCACCACAGAAGCACATTGCATGATCAGCCAATTGGTGACTGGTTTACACTACTTTATTTCTGGAGGATTCAGGATGTGGCACTTTAGTTCAGTCCAGATTTTATCAAAATTTATCTGTCTGTGTTGGTTACATTATCAGACTTCTTGCTTGAGAGACAAAGTTTGGATTCAGATACTGATTTTCCTTGCCAGTTTTCTGCAGCCTACTGATGTACAAATTGAATTTTCTTCTTTCATCTTCAACAGCTACAAAGGATTCTCTGCCATGAAGTATCCTTCACAAATACTTTTTCTTTGTGAAGGAACTCCAAATTCAGAGGTGACTTAATTCTGCACATCTCATTCTGTGTTCAAGTCAGTGGCTTCCAGGTTGTATAAAAAAACCTTTGTGCAATTCTTTCTAGACTGGAATTGGGTTTCTGGCTTATCTGCAACTGACCTGTGACTGAAGTGAGGATGGAACATTTGAGATCCACCAGGGCTGTTCTGTCCAGTACTGGAGCCAGACTTTCCCTGTAAGAATCTGTTCTCCTTTGAGAAAAGAGGAGCACACTTTCCTGAGCCCCTGGAGGTCTCATGTGCTGCTTGTGTCAAGTTATGGAGTTCCTGCTGCTCTCATCTATTCAGTGAAGTGACTCTGACTCTGTTGGAGGAGGTGAGACCTGCACTACCTGCCTGCACTGTGGACTCAAATTGTATCCAACAAAGCTCTGAACAGTGGAAATGTCTTCCCATGTGCCCCCTTTTTGCCTTCTCTACATGATGAGCTACATATTATGGCCAGTCACTGTCTTTGTAAGTTAGAATATACATACACAAAAAGATAATACAGGAAAGAAGGATGAAATATAAGGCAAAATGAATAACTACACAAAGACTTAACAATTTGTGGTCCCAACACCCCATGCAAGACTGGTTTTTCATGAGCTGGCTACACCTGTGTATCTCCTCCCTTCAAGGATAGGCTTGGGGGAAGCTCATACTCAGACTAACTTTGGCAGCACATCTCAGTCCAAATCTCCTCTCCCAATGGGCAGAGTTCAGAGGGTCCTGGTGTAAATAATGTCCTCTGCAAGCTTAGCCCAGATACAGTTCACACCTGTTCTAAGGCCCAGTTAAGATCTAAAGTCCTCAATATAAGTAGTTGTCTGGTATCCCCACCCCATAACTTCCATTCATCTTTGATTTTCCAAAACTGAGAGTTAAATGGAAATTGCAATGCTTTTTTACCCTCTTGACTACTGTGCTGTGCAGCCCATGTTTTGCACACCACTGGCTTAATTTCCTCCCTACTGGTAAAACTCTGAATTTGATTAGAAGGGAAGATGAGATGTCCAGGCTGACAACCTACGCTTAAAAAGTTAAAGGGAAAAAAAAGAGCCTAACAAAAAAATATTGTAGGCTTAGCAAGCAGTAATTGGATTGCTTTCTGGCTTCATTTCAGCCTCAGCTGCTTCCTCCCACTCCCACCTCTTAGCCAATAATTCATACAGTAACACAAAATACCTAAGAAGGTGGATTATACAAAATATCTCTGTATTTGGCCTCTGGTTGAAATCCAGACATGGTTAGTGATTACAGGATCAATGAAGTCCATTGAGTGACCTATATAAGATAAATCATTGTATTCCCACAGCATGAAGTTCTTCCTATAGGAAGAAGTGGAGGAAAAGCACCAAAAAGGGACTTAAATGTCACTTGTCAAACTTTTAATAAGCCCTAACGTGGGTGTGGTGAAGTGTTAGTTTTAACTTCTTCCAGAGTTAACTAAGTTTATGTCCTGTCTGCCAGTCTGCTATTGAAGGCATTTGAAAATGAGTCAATAATTCTTTCCTGGACTGGGGAGGGAGGTTGCTGATGTCTTCAGGAAGATCTTGCACTGAAATATCAGGTAAAAGGAACTGTTATCCTTGGTAAGTTGTGTGCATGGTTTGTCTAACCCTTTCAAATATTGTAACTCAAAATGAAGACTTTTTTTTTCTATAGTTGGTCCTTGTTAAATTCTGCTTAAAATGCTGGTGTCTGAGGCATGATGTTTTACACTCCATCCCTAATTTGTGTTGCCATTGTGTATTATAAGTTTTTGCTCTGTATCTAGAGAAGCTATGTGTGTGTGCTTGAAAGTCTCTGTTTGTCATAGAGGATAAAAGATATCACCCACCACCTGCTACAAATAGTGCTGTCTGTGCTTGTAGCCCTGATGAGCAGTGATTCCTCTGCAGTTGCAACTATCGCTGAAGATTTTGTAAATATACAACTTGGTCTTAAACGCTCACTACAGTTTCCATTTCAAATCTGAGGGTGTCAAACTGAAGAATTAGTTCCTGTCATCAGCTTTTGATTTACTGCCTTTCTGTTTCATCTTATGCTTCCCTATTTCTTATGTCACATGGCAAAGGGACCAAACCCTCCCAGTCTAGTGTATTCGTGAACTTCTGTGCTAGAGAAACAAATGGTTCCAAACTTTTCCGTTATACTTTACCATGGAGTTGTTCATGACTCTCACAGTTCTTGTGCAGAACCTGTGCCCTACTACAGTTCTGCCTCTCTAGTTATGTAAAGTATCTTGTGCACACTGCAGGCCTCTGTTTAGAGGTGAATTATGGCACTTTTACACCATCTTAAAGTATAATGTGTCATCTCAGTAAAAGCACAGGTGTAAATCTGTAATAGATTATTAGGAATCACTAGTTGATAACAAAGCTGCAGGAAGAGAAACAAAACAAAAAAAAGAGAAGTAGGGAATGTGGTTCAGACAAAGTTTGACTCATTGATGCAACTCAAAAACATTGAACAGAGAATTGTTCTTTCTCCACGTATTTTCAATCGTACGGAAATTTTGAGAGTAACTACCCTGCCCTATGCAGATCTGGGAAAACACTGAAGTTATTTTTTAATTTATACATCTAGGGTGCAAAAGGCTGGATAAAAGAAAACAGCAAGTTCTATTTAGCGTCCCCATACATCATTAACGATTTGAGTCAGTGCTGTGCAGATCACATGCCATTAAAAAACCTTCTTCACCCAGTGTTCTTTCCTTGCCTGGAGGATTTTAGCTGCAGGGTTTAGTGGGGAATAAAGAAGTATCAGTCTGGGGAAGGAAAGCACTGGTTTTAATGACAGAAGGTGCTGCATGGGAGCCCGTGCAGCGCTGGTGGGTGTGGAGCGGCAGGAGCCCCTCGCGTGCGGCTCCCTGCAAAGGACAACTGTTGTTTGTCTTCCCACAGCTGAAATGAGGAAGGCTATTTATTTCAGCGTTAAAATCTGGAGGTAACTACAACAACAAAAGAGTAACTGCAGCATCCTGCTCTGGTAGGAGTAACTGACTAGTTTTGTAACTGAGTGGGTTTTTAATTTCCATATCCTTCTTAGGACAAATCTGGTTCTAAAGCTGGTGATGTATGACAAAAGTGAACTTGTCACATATCCACAGATTCGGAGGTGCAGCTGACAACTGAGATCTGATGAGTCTAGATGCTCTCTAGATGCTCTCCTCCCCCTTCCCACCCCAAATCACAATAACTCAGACTCCAAACAAGACACTGAAATGTGAGGATTCAAGCAAAAGCATTTCACTCAGGTGCATCTAAAGTAATTTGTATTTTTCCAATTGATTGCCAAATTTTTAGGACATTCCATCAGCAGTATTATGTTTCCCCTAGCTCTTTTCCTCCTGCACATAAAAAAAGGCAGGTTAAAGACAAGACTGTGAGGAGCAATTGCAGATGGGTGGGATGGTCCCAAGCCCAGGGAGCTGTATGAAATTGGTGGGGCTGTCAGAACGGGCCATGCCCCCATCCTCAGGCACAGGCAGCTGTGACTGGGGTGGGCAGGGCACAGTGTCTCCTACCATGAGCTTCTGAGACCTGCTCTGTGCAGGTTCTCTGTGGGCAATAATGGCCACTCTCAGTTTCCTGCTTGTACCACAGCGTATCTAATCTTAGCCCAGCGGCCTGCCAGAGCTAGAAACTTGCCTTAAAAAGAGGAAAGAGAAACTGAGAAAGGGAAGAGCTGACAAATGGTGCCTTTTGTAGGTGGCAAGACCAAGATGAAGGAAGGCTGATTTGAAAAATTTGATGTTTGCATGGATAATCTGATGAAATTCAAGTTTTTGAATATGCCCCAAATTTATGGGTCATTATTCTGTCTTTAGTGATGCAGACATTTGTCTGAGTATTACCTCCAATCATGCATTGAGAGATATTTAATGTCAGTGGAATTATCATTGTGTTACAAAAAGAAATCTCTATTTCTTTTGCCAGTTTGACTCACCACCCTATTAAGCTACATTTGTTCTTATTTAGAAGCTATTTTTCAGATACCCATTTCATATCCAAGTAAAAATTATTTTCAAAATTTTCTTCTCAATTGAGATAAAAATGACACAGGCTGACAAAAGTAGACACATTTCCAGGTAATGTTTGTCTTTCTATTTTTACTAATCCCCTGATGATACCATTGTTTTCCCCTTACCTGTTGGTCACCCTGTAGCCATCACTGTGGGTGAGTTTACTGAACAGTAGAGGAGGTAAATCACTTGTTTTAGTGCAGTAGCAGGGGCAGAGGAGACCAGGTGAGAGCAGGATCAGACATCTTGTGCAAGCATGCAGCTTCTCAGTGAAGTGCAAGCAAACAGTGGACTATGCACCTCACACATCTATGTATCTATATATCTATATCTATTTATATGTATATACCTGGTAAATCCCACACTGGTTCTAAAAAAAAAAAAAAAAAAAATAGTAAGCAGCAGCCAGGATAGCAAACTCATCAATTTTTCATTTTTTCATTCATGTCTGTTTTTTCAAGTTTCTACAGACAAAAAAGGTCATGTTCCATGGCAGGAACTTTTGGAAAATAGAAGAGATTGCAGGATGCCACGCTGTAGTTGAGGCTTGTGAAAGATCCTCAACATTGCTCATTTTATATGAGTGCCATCATGCTGACCTTGGTCCTGTGGCTGCAGGTACAGCTGCTGTTTGGGACAACAAAGGACTGGCTGTGGCTTGGGGGATCAGTGTGCTTCTTTTTCTCCTCAGTGTAAATTAGGGATATGCCCGTGGCCAGTGAGGAGGTGAAGGAGGGAGGAATGGGAGAGAGCAGAGCATGGCCATCAGCTGAAGGATTTGCTGCTGGGTTGGCATTGCCAGGAGGCTCACTTGCAGGCAAGGAAGAGTATGGAGAAAGACAGGGGGATGTTGGAGAGGATGTTCACATACTGGAGGTAAGAAACTAAGAAGGAAACTAATCAAGTGAGTAATTGAAAATTACTGTAATTTTCTTTTGAAGAGAATAAAAGTAAACTCACTCTCTGTGCAATTTGCAAGGAAACACATTAACAGTTACCACAGCTATGTGGGAAAGGAAGGTGAAATAGAAAGGTAGAGAGACTAGTGATGAAATTTGATATTTTTTTTCATCATCCTAGCTTCCCCTAGACTAGAAGGTGATTTTTCTGTCTCGTGATTGAGTCATGATCTGAACTGAAGAGCTGGCAACAGAGCAACTCCTAGTTAGGGCTTGAAAGACACATTTTTTCCTTTAGTTTGAAGAGATAAAGATCAAGAAGACACCTGGGGCATGTCCTCAGAAGCCTAAGCAATGTTGTAGAAATGTTTAGCAGCTTTGTCTCAATTTCTCCTGCAAAGCTGAAATTTGAACATCCTGTCTCACACAAAAGTAAAGCAATAAATCCAGGTCTTCTTGCTGTGCTTTAGCCAGGATTCTGTATGCCAGGTGAGAGACAGAGAAGGGAATGAGCTCAGAGGAGCTCTTTGATATGTTCCCTGCAGATCTCTGTCTCTGGACTCCAAAGCTTGAAAGCCCATCACCCATCTTGCAGCTCAGAACTGAGGTCCAAGCTTCAATCCAAGAACGTGTATTTGGCACCAGCTCTGGACAGCTCTGTTCCACGTGCTGTGGACTTTTTGTGTATCCCTTTTGAGGAATCCTCCTACACTATGGAAGCCAGACACCTCTTCATTTGTATTTCAGCCTGGAGGCCAGGCTGTGTTCCCTCACCTGAAGGCACAAAATCCTTCAGTGGCCTTAGACCATAGCAGCTCAGGTGTGGCTTTCCTGCCTGAATATTTTGTACTCAGGTGCTAGCCATTAGGAAGTCTCTATATGATGCAAATTTTTACAGCTGTGTTTGGGATTTTTGATCTTCAGAATGAAGCAAGCCATGGCTAAGAGGTAAGGAATTGCTGGTGAATTTATTCTTAGTATCTAGTCTAAACCTACTCTTAGTTTAAAGCCATTAAAATGCCCCTGCAGTACATGCTGCTCTGCCAAGGATAGAGAAAACGTAAGTTCATGACTTACCTTACTAGGTAGGCCTGCTCCATAACAGGCAATTGACAGAAGACATATACCTCATAAATAGGTTTTCTTTCTCCACTCTGTTTTGCAAAATACCACTTGAGTGTGTACAGCTGGATGAATTTTCAGCTTGGGCTTGTGGAGAGGCTAAAAGAAGAGCTCACTAGATTCCTGTTTGTGCACGTTTTGCTGGTCTTCCCTATATCACCGGGTTTTTATGATATTTGGGAAAAAAAATACATCTGTGTTTCTAGTTGTCATCATGTCATTCACTCACTTGCTCTGGAGCTGTTCTCATCAATGCAAAACTTTATTTAGTGAAGCTGTCTGCAAATTCTTTGTCCTTGGTCTCTTGTTTACTGCTATGTCTGCAAGAGGAAGGGCTGTGTCTCAGCTGGACTGCTCTAGCTTGGGCAGGCATCCTTAACCTGCAGTGAGCCTTCATGGGATGGTTCCTCTAATTTAAGATAAAATAAAAATATGCTAGTTCACAATGCTTCCACTTCATCAGCATGAAGCATCAACCACTGCAACAGCAGTGCATTACTAATGAACTTTGGGAAAGATGTTTTTTTTTTAAGCTCCTCACTTTGAAAGACACAGTGGTTCTTTGAAAGCTGCTGACATTTTTAAATGTTAACGATGGCCGCCATGGAAGATAGATTAGTAAGTGAAAACAAAAATTCCCAGAGAGCCAGTAAACTATATTTATTGCATAGTTCTAGTTACAGCTTTTTACCTGTTAGCTTGTTTTAGGATATTACAGATAACTTCTCATATTCTTCCATATCTTGTTCTTTTGGGCTTCTCGTGCAACAGAAAGTGCATGCCCACTGTACGCAGCCAAACTGATTGATGCTGTGTTGCATTTCTGTTCTAAAGCTGTGTTTGTTTCTGTTTCAAAGCTGTGTTTGTTTCTGCCCAAAATGTAGGTGTTTTATTTTGCTACACTTGAGCACTAATGTAACCTCCCCCAGGAGTGTAAACTTACCTTTCTGGAAAAGTTGATTTTTCTTTACTAGGTGCTGAAATCAAACCAGGAAATGTTATTGGAAAGGTTAACATTCCACATCATGGCTTTCAGAAATATATGAATGTAATAATTTGATTAAGGACCTGAGAAGATACCACACCTTACAAAATGTAGAAAACTTCACTGTCACCAGACAGTACCTTCAGTAGGTGATTGTTTGCTTATAAATCCGTTTCTTCAAAATCCCTTCTTCAAGAATGGAACTGGTTACTCTGCATTGCTCTCAGCAAGACAGATGCCCATATGAGAGATGAATCATCTCATTTTGCTTTCAGGATTTTGATTTATGCACCATTGGAGATACTCTGGAGAATGGCAACAGCTTTACTCCTAGGGAGCACACTGAATTGTGTACCATCCCTCTTTTATTCCTGTTAAAAACAAAATGTTCGTCTGGTTTTTTAGACTTATGTCAGAATGATTCCTCTCTTTTTCTTCTCTGAATGCAAATGCCTTGTCAGTTCTCTCTTTTGCTCTCCATCGTGTATTTCACTGGCCTGACGTGTGCTTTGCTGTTCCTGAGCTAAGCAGAGATGCAGTTCAAAGTCTGGTGAAGAGCTCTTTCCACTCATGCTTGTCAAATTGAAAGTCATTTTTGGAATGCTGAACTTGGGAACTTTGGCATTTTCTTTCTTGTTTTTTTTTTTGTTAGTTCAAAATGAGTCATCTCCTGCCATTTAACAATCACAAAGAATTAAGGCAGTTGTCTTTTAGGGAGCTTGAGTACAGTATGAAAAACTCAGAGAACAGAAAGGTGGCTCTCCTCACCCTCAAACTGCAGCACTGTGCTTGGACAACTGGCTTTAGCCTGTGTCTGGTCACTGGGGCATCAGCTGTTATTTCAGAAGTTACATCAAAGTGTCTAAGAAAAACAATTTTCCTGTCAATGAGCTTTGTGTCATACAGGGACCTGTAGCCAGTGGAAAATTTTTAGGGACCAACAAATAGGAAAACATTGATGAGTGTGAACCTGGAATTTGTTTTCTGTTTTCCTGCTCCATATTGAAAAAAAAACCAAAACAAAAAACCCCCAGAAAATTTTGCATAACATTTTTCTGAGAGATATGATGATGTTACACACAAATACGTTCTCCAAAAAGTGGGAAATTTGTCCTATTATCTAGATGCATGACCTCATTACATTGATTTCCTGTAAGGAATGACAGAAAAATGAGAAACTGTTTATCAGGAATGGTCCTTGGCTTGTCTCAACTCCCAGACTTGGCCTGGGAAGTCTTTGGGAGGCTGCTGGTCAGCATGGGTGAAAACTGAGCCAGGCACATCTGTAGTGATTCTGTGCTAGACAGCTGTAAATTTAGAGTGTGTCTGGGCATGTTCCCTTTTCATTTACAAGCCTGAGCTTACCTGTCAGGGAACATGAGGAACATTATTATTTTTTGGACCATCTCACTGAGATGAGTGCCATTCCTCTGTGCACCTCTGTTGCCACCTGACCCATGAGGGATTTGCAGGAAGATGTGTGCATGGAGGCTGTGCAGCCAGGAGGAGCAGAGGCAGCAGTGGCAGAGGCTCCCACCAGCAGCTTTTCTGTGAGTCTGTGTGGAGGAGCAGTCAGAGGGCAGTGAGGTATGGCAGGAGGCAGCTGGTATGAACATCACCTATTGGAATTTCGATTGAAATACAAATCCTGCTCTGCAAGAAAGGTGCAACTTAGAGAATTAAATGGGACTTGTGTGCAGACCTTCACGAATGTCAGGCTTTGGACAAGAGCCTAATAAATATGGACTTGTTTAGGAACAAATTTAGTGGCTAATATCTTTACTAGCAAGAGGGGCAAGGTGATGGTGTCCTCTAGAGTTTAAATATAACCTGCTACTCTGCTGGAGTGAAAAGAGAAATATACATTAAGGGAGACATTTGTCTCCTTTTCTGGCACAACAGAGTCATGTCCTCTCTGAAGTGATCTGAAAACTAGTTTCCAATACACAATAAATTTTGCCTTTGTTTATTGTTTTAGTAATGGACTTGGGCCAATTCACAGCATTTGCCATCTTTTACACAGTTTTTGTTTTGAAGCATGTGGGGAATTTACTAACATTGAATTTAATCCTAAAGGACAGGAGAATGATTCCAGAAATTACTTGTGTTATATTGTATAGTAACAGCATGTGCTTTGGGAGTTAAATTCAAGCCTTTGTAGGTAATAAATTGTGGACCATAGTGCACATTGATTACATTCTATAAGATACTTTATGAAATGATAGAAAAATATGTTTTTTTCCCGGCAGCTGTAACGTTACAATGAAATCAGTTTCAGATACCTGGCTGTTATGTCTGAAGTAGCTTGGAAATGCCAGGATATCAGTTCATTCCAGGTGGTTCAAAGCCTCTGTGTACATTAATCCAATGCATATCTTAATTTGTAAAAAGTCTCTAGCTCTGAAATATTTTTATATTGGCTTTCCAGGAACAGCACATAGGACCAGAGACCCAGAGTTTGCTGTAGTGCTGTGTGGGTGTCAGGCCTTAGACTCACTCCCAGGAACACCTTACAATAGATTACAGATACAGTGACAGGACAAGGGGGAATGATTTTAAGTTGAAGGAGGTAATGTTTGCATCAGGTACTAGGAATAAATTTATGAGAGGGTGGTGAGGCACTGCACAGGTTGCCCAGAGGAGCTGTGGATGCCCCATCTCTAGAAGTGTTCAAGGCCAGGTTGGATGGGGCTTTGAGAAACCTGGACAAGTGAAAGGTGTCCCTGCACATGGCAGGAGGTTGGAATCAGATGATCTTGAAGGTACTTTCCAAGCCACACTATTCTATGTTTCTATGACTTTTTTCAACTTTGGAGAGATTATTAGAAAAAACTTACAAAGCATATTCGGTGGTGTTAGAAGAGGGAAGGAAAAGGGATCAAACAAATACAGGTTCATGAAGCCTGATCCCAAAAATTTCAACTATATTAATAAAGGTGTGCCCACATATTCAAACCTACATCACTCAAATATTTACTTATTTCATTCTTGTTTTTTCATTGGTGCTCACTGAAAATCACATGATGGTAGAAAAGGGATTTTGATAGTTATGAAAGCAGTACTAATTATTCCATTGCCAAATTGTTTTAAAAGCACATTTAGATAAATGCCATCAGTAGATGGGGATGGTTTTTCCTGAAAACCAGAAGTCTTGTGCACTGAATAGTTTGATCATCTGTGCTTGCAATGGCAGTAATTACCATTACACTTTAGTGTCTCCTTTCGACAGAATCAGCAGAGCTTGATTAAGATTAAGAATCAACAAAAAGATCCAGGAAGAAAAAAATGTTATCTGGANCATTAATCAGCTGCTCTGTGTAGGTTTGATATTTTGACACCAATTTCAGTGCAGATCACTGAAGAAGGGTTGCACCTCTTTGGTTTTATGGTGGCTTACTCTTACCCACAATGTGTATCCCTTTGTGAGGCAGTTTTAGGAAAAAAAGGCTCACTTTCA
>VZTT01021834.1:141200-156159 GCA_013400855.1 Buphagus erythrorhynchus
ATCACTGGATTCTGGAAGAGTATATTTAGCTTGGCCCAGCCTGAGCACTATTCTGATACATGCTGCTTCTTGAGGGTCTTCAATACAAGTTGTTCTTTAGTTGGATGAAAAGAGTTTTGATGTTTTCCTTTGATGCCTCAAAATAAATTTAAGCAAATTAGCTTGTAGGCTCTCCCTAGCAGTTTAGAAAAGTGGAAAATGAAAAATCTACGGCTGGCCAAAAGGAGACAGCCTTGCTAGACAACTTTTCCAAACCTTAGATCATGCAAACTTTAGCTAAGTTTGTTAATGCAAGTGTCGGAGTCCCAGTGTATCTGACCTGTCCAGTTCACACCTTGATATAGTATCCAAATGGTCCAATTTTGTGTATAAGAATTAAAGCTGCTGAACTTTTTCCATGGGATAACATAAAAGTCTCTCTATACACATATGCATATGCATGGACAGTAAAGTTTAATTCAAAGAGATGAAATTATATGAAATTTGGATTTAAAGGATTAATTCTTGAATTCATCTTTGAAAATGCCAGCCTGTAGAGAAAATTGTATTTATCATTTTTGTAATCTTTGGCATGTTTGCGTTTCCTAAGTAACTATTGCTTTCTCATTTTCAAGTGTGAACTGTAAAAATTTTTATATAATTGAGTGGAAAAAGTCAGAAACAAAGGTGGAACAAATCTAAAGGTGAGCATTGCATTTAGCTTGACTGACTTTTTAAACTGAGAGGACCAAGAGAAAATGAAACAAAAATCAATGTCTCTGCATGGCACCTTATACAGCAGAAGACAAATTACCTCCTACATCTGCAAAATCATGCTCTTAATGGATTGTGTTTCAAGGGTCTGACAGAGTTATATTTGGCTTTATACATTTTGGGAATAATCTTAAGACAACCAACAACTCCAGCAGTCTCATTCTTGGTACTCTGCTTTGGTGTATGAGCCAGACTAAAAGAGTTCTCCTAAAAGAAACCCCAACAAATCTTCAACCAACCAATCAACCAACCCAACCCCCGCTCTCAAATTCAGAAGAAATGCCTCAGATCAGTGCTTTTGCAGCCTCTGAATTTTGCCATTATTTTCCTAGACTGAGAAAACAAGCCATTGGTTTACTGTCTAAAGAAGGTAAAAATGTGCTGGGTTTCCCAAGCTTAGAATTCCTATATGAGTGCTGTGTCTTTCTTGGGTACACTTGTGTAGTTGAAACCACTGGAGAAGATTCCTGTTGACTTCTCTATTCACTGTGTAAATGTCTTCTGAAAGCTTTTTTTATGTACTTTTTTTTTTTTTTAACTCAGAATCCAAGTTTAAAAGAGTTTAACCGTAGTGAAGCTTTATCAGGAACATCTCAAAAACCAGCTCAATTATCCATGGCCCATGTTTCCCTTAGGCCATGGCAATAGCAAGGTTAATGCAGCTTAGCCTGCAAGGAAGAGGGCTCTAGTGACTCAGGTTATGCATGATTGCTTACTGAGCTGTGATAACTTGATTAGGAATCCAAGTACCGAGCACTCGCCACGAAATTCACCTTTCCACAGAGCTCACTTTCAAATAAAATCACTTGCAGAGAGAATTAAGTATGGACTCAAATCTTAATGTTTTAACTGCACAAATGTGTTAACTGTTTACCTTAACAAACCTGCTTCAGTTTGGGCCTATGCATTTCAGGTTTTTAGATTTTATCTGAACCCTGTATACTAGAGTTAAACTGGAAGGAAAAGTCCACAGGCATTTCCTAAGAATGCTTTATTTGGATTTGTTCTTCCTGCTGTGTGAGGTGGTCCGAGCTCCAATAGTTTATATGGTGATGTCTGTAAAGAAAAGTACATAAAAATAGTCAAATGAAAGAAAGCAAATTTCAAAGAGTTGGTTTTGGAGTGCTTTTTTTTAAACTTTTTTTTTCTTTTCAAATTTTTAATTTTACTCTGAAGATGGAAATTATCCCATATGGATTATTACTCACATCTTCCCCCACTAGAAAGAAGATCCTTGTGGAATGAAAATTGGCTTCAAAACCTGAAATATGAAATTCAATTTTTTATACATATTTCAGATTTCAGTTTTTGCATATCCTTGTAGCAGAAATAGTCACTTGACTGAATTTCTCATCAGAAAGTAGAGCTGTAGCAACTGAAACTCATACATTGCAAATGACAACTTTCTGCAAAAAGTCTCACCAGTTTCAACAATTCTTATAAACATTTATTACTACTACTAGCCAGTTTTAATAATTTCCTTCACACTGTTGTCTGCATTTTTATTTCTAAAGCCCAATATTAACATATGAAAGAATGAAGTGTGGAATCTGATTTGAGAATCAAAATATAAATAATGCTTCTAAATGTATACAGGGGACCATTTTCTTCCCATAACTCCCGACCACCCAGCTGCAGAGTTCACAGTGACTTGGGTCATGCAGACACAGGAATAAGTCATGTACTGGGACATACAAACCCCCTGGGGAGTTGAAACATGTGCACGCATGGAGGTTCAGATTTACCCAGAACAAAACCCACATCATTTAAATTTTATTCCAAAGGTTTATTTTGCAGTCACTGTGCGTGGACACAGTTGATGACACAGACTTGTGGTACACATACAAACACCAGCTCACAGTGCCTCACCCCAGTGTCAGACAGGAAAAGGGAATGTGGCACCACACAGCGCTTGCTGACAAACACACAGGCTGTAGACAATTTGATACATTCAACAAGAAGAAATAACCTATAAATTGCTGATATTTTCCATGTTGTCCTCTCATTGCTGGAGAAATCACAGAAGTGTAACCAGAGAAAAAACTTTATGGAACAAGAGCAATACAAAACTCTCATTAGGGTCAGAGATGAGAAAATTAACGAAGTACTGACATATGTCAAATTTCCACAGCCCAAGGCAGAGGACACTTCCCTGGCCAGTGAACAAAGCACTAGCTTGGCCTGGAATTGCTTTGAACGTGGATGGCAACAAAAATCTGGTGAGATGTGGAGTCCCTGTCCCCCACCATACCCAGTCTGTAGCAGCTCTTTGCAGCCACACAGAAAGTGTGTGCCCTTCTCAGGTGGGACAAGAGGAGGCCAAGTGGGATTGCAGAAATGAGAACATGACCCTTTGCTGTTAATGCTGTACAAGGCCTCCGAGCTGATAGGAAATTGTATCAAGACATCTTTACCTATGCATTCAAAGCTGGGCTCCAAATGCAACTGTAGGCATTGTAGTGATTTCATTTTGTTGCAGAAATCCTGATTTCTGATACAACTGCTGTACCAGGTCAGCATGATATTTAATTGAAGTTATCCAATGGTAACATTTTCGACAGTGTCTATAATGGACATTAATGAACAGCACTAAGTGTTAAATTCTTCTCATTGTAATAATATTGGTTTCCTATCTTGCCACCTTGGCTCAAAGCACATCACCATACCATGTTAGTAGCCCTAACTACAAAGTAAGGTAATTCCCAGTCTGAAGGAGAGGGTCTGAATTTGCCAGTCTTGCCCTGCAGGCAAAAATGAAGAAAATTTTCAGATAATTTTCTGTAGGGCTGGCATTCACACTCAATGTTTACATAGCCATTCACTTAGCAAGCCTCATGTAACTCTTGGAATAAAGAACTAAAGGCACTGAAAGGTAATATTTTCATGTGTTGTATATATAATTTTAAAAGTGGTTATTAAAATAAAATTTTTCTTCAGTTTTCTCCACAGTATTTGGTTAGCTTCCATTTATGACTGTGAGTTGGTACAATCCTGCTTCACTCCCTTTCTTAATAGTGCAGCAAACCCATACATTTTTAATTTTTCATTCTTAATTCTCTTTCTCATATATATATTTCATTTTCTTACTGCTGTACCTCTATCCCAGTAGAAAAAAAACAAAGTCTGGCATAAAAGCAACCATCAATTTTTTGTCAATTACCTAGTAATGAAATTGCCCTATTAGGTCAGTCTGTGGTAAATACACCACATACAAATAAATCACAGTATAAAATTATATACATAAATTAGTAGTAACAGCTGAACATTAGGAACTCTGATTTTAATTTACAGTGTAATTTACAGTGTAGAACAAAACAAAAAACAGCTTATCACTTGCAGAAATACAAACAACCCCCCCCACCCCCCTCAGACACAGGAAAATAATTATCCATTGTGTGTACATATACATATATGGATATAAATCACAGAATCATCGAATAGCTTGAGTTGGAAGGCACCTTAAAGATCATCTTGGTCCAGTTCCCTACCATGGGCAAGGACACCTTCCACTAGACAAGGTTGCTCAAAGCCCCATCCAATCTGGACTTGAACAATTCTGGGGATGGAGCAGCCACAGCTTCTCTGGGCAGCCTCTTCCAGTGCCTCATCAACCTCACAGTAAAGAATTTCTTCCTAATATCCAATCTCTATCTACCCTCTTCCACCTTAAAGCCACTAATATTAAGCCATTGAATATTAATATATATCTATACTTGGAATATATATATTCATATATGCACACATATATGAATATATATGCAAATTTTCTCACATAAATGCTCCAAGTGCATAAATTTTTAGATCAGTAAATGTAACTTGTGGAAGCAGTTGACTTTACCTACATGCTGTACTTTCTTCTTGCATCTTACTCCTAACTGAGAGCAGCTCAAAGACTTACTGACCTTTCATATAAAACAGCTATTTAATTTTAAAATTCTTATTACCCCTCAACATCCAGGTACCTAGGAATCAAGAAAAACTGTTATCAAAATTACAAACTGTAATTTTGTAACATCATCTGTAAAGATGATGTTCATTACGAAAAAAATCCCATGAATTGTTTGCTGAACCACTGAGAGCCTGCTGAGTCTTTCTCTCATGAAATCAAGCAGTTTTACAAAGCTTTAGACAGCTTAGAAACTTATTAATGTGAACTAGGCCTGGTGCTTCAGAATCTAATACCCAAATAAAAATTAGTGTTTAAGTAAGGAATAGGTGCCCAAATTCCTGTGCAGAGATCTGAGTGTTAAGAACTAAGTTATCAGGTCTCAGGGAAATTTGGGCTCCTAACACTTGTTTTAAAAGGAATTTGAAAATAAAAGCAATAAACAAATAAAACAATTAAAAACTCCCAACCCTTGGAACTCTTCATGTTTGAATTTTTGTTTCAATACTGTGTCCTATACATACCATCAGAGTTCTCTCACTTCACCATGAGATTTAGTGTTTTTTTCATATTAAAACTTCTAAGTTTATTCTTAAAAAATAAAATTATGTAAATACATATCTTCAGGGAAATGCAATGCCAGCAAACCCAGAAACTAGAGACAACTCTATTACTAGTGAATCAGGATTTGCAAGTGAGACAAATAAACCCATCAGGACCCAGAGCTGCCCATTTGCAGGAAGGTGGGAGATGTTGCAAACAATGCCACTGAAAGTCAAAACAGCTAGAAAAGGAATGGGAGGTCAGGGAAGTGTCATGTCAGTTCTCACGGGCAGCTTGAATGACATCTTGGCAAACGTGGAGAAATACCTTTTGGTGCCATCTGAGGTTTGCTCCTCAGCAGGCCCCCACTGGGATCTCCTCCCTTTTGCCTGCCTCTCTCCTTGGGGAGAGCATGCACGCCTCCCTGTGAGCACCCTGGGGTGCTCAGCCAGCTGCTGCTCAGAGCCCTGGCTCCCCTCTGCCACTTCACATCTCCAAACCTGTACTCCCCACCCCACTCACCACAGCACTTGCTTCACAGGTGCCAAGGAAACTCCACCTCATTTATTTTATCAGTTGCCACTCCTCTCACCCCTCTTTGTCTCAACCATTACCCCAGCTGCTAATGAATTCACCCACACTCACTTAGAATATTTGCAAGGGGGAAGCAGTTCATGAGGTCATAAAATATACAAGTTGTGCACTGCTATAAATGAAAAGAGCACACTTTCCCCCATCCCCTGAAAGAGCATCCTGGGTTTATACAATCTCTTTTTTGGTTTCCCCATTGTCCACTGAAGATGTGAAGTTTGATTCTTGTTCTTCAGTTGATTTCCTCTCTCCTGGGTAGTGGTTCATCTCTTGCATTTCTAACACTACTTTATTCCTTTTGGCAAATGCTTGGCTGATCTCGTGAAATGTCTTATTTTTTGTTTCAGGCAGGACAAAAAACAGGTAGGTCGCTCCTGCAAAGCAGATGCCAGCAAACACTAGGAAGCAGTAGGTCTGTAAACCAGCCTGTGAATAGAAAACAAATGAGATACTGTTACAAAAGAGAAAAAAATCAGAAGAAAGGCAGGAATGGTTTAAAAGTGGGATGTATGGAGCAATTTTTAACCAAGTACTGTACATGTTGGCACTCATTGCTAGATGGAGTCCTGAGAGGTTCATACAAATGCATGAAATTTTGGTTCTTCCAACACTGCCTGTGGCCTGTCGACAGCAAAGCAGGTTCCTGGCAAAGGCACAGAGAGCTGCAGTCTGGGCAGGGCTGGGAAACACCAGACTGAGCTGAGGCACTGCAGGGAGAGCAGGGGAGAGCAGGAATCCTGCACTGTGCTCAGCTGAGCCTGGCACTGTCCCGGGGTTTCTGGAAATGAGGCAGGTGCTTCACTGGGTTGTTCTGCACACCACATCCCAGCTCCTAGGCACAGAAACTGAGGCATGCTTTAGCAGTGCTGTGCACCTCTACAAAACCCATGGAAAAGCCACCACAGCCAGGGGCATCTTCATCACACCAGTTACAGGCTTTGAGATTTGCAAAATAACTGAGGAAGAACCCCAAACAGCACACATTTGTTATCACTCTTATGGCCACGGGAGTTCACAGCAGGAAAAAAATCCATAAAATGCATTTCTTTTCATGCTAGAAAGTGTAAGAGTTAGTTAAGGGAATATAAAGTACAAGCCATATTTGAATGTTACGGATTTTACTTCACTGCAAGAACAAAGAGAGCAGATGTAAAGAAGTTAATTTATAAATTGATTATAAAGGCTCCAACCACCAGCCAGTAGGAGTTGTGCTTCACTGAAAAGTAAATATTTCTTGCCTGGTGCTTATTAGATCATTTAGCAGCTACCAGTTACCTTTCAACAGTACAGTTTGAAAAAAATTTGATAATTATCGTATTGCTATCTGAGCTCTGTTGAACTTGGAAGAGGTTTGATATTATGGCTCCAGGGAAACCGCCCTTCCTCCTCTATTGATTTATACTCTCAAACATCCAATGTACCCATATTTTTTCTAATTTCTTTTATTAACAAGCTGAATTAAACCAGAAAGGATATTTCCAACCCCCAAAATAAGATGATCTTCCTGTGGTGCCTTGTGTGAGGCCATGAGCAGCAAACCCAAGGAGATCCAGACTCCTTGCACATCACCTCAGGTGCTGCAAGGCTGAGGTCACCCCAGGGAAAGCCACTCAGGACAGGGGAAGCAGACCTGTCTCCCCAAATGTACATGTTTATAGCTGCCATTAAAGGTATGTAGCTGAAACAAGAGCCAGGCAACCTTCATTTTGCACATTCTCATCATCATTAGTCACACCAGTCCTACACTGCAGGCTGCTTTGACTCCCTGCTTCGGATGCTCAAGGTGTATGCAACTCTTAGCACTATTTTTATGTTTCACTTGCTCATTATACCTCATGCGTGGTGTGCAAGAGGAACATTAATTCCTGTGTGGAACAAGAAAGAAAAAATACAAAAAAAAACCCTTTTCTGCAGCTGCTTTTTAATATCATGGCTGATTTCCAGCCTGCCTAGTCACACTGTTCTCTGTTTTGTGGATAATTTGTTACCTAGTTCAGTGTTTCAAATCGTGCCTGTAATAGGAAAAGTTAGCTAGTGCATTCTCTGATATTGTCTATGGACTCTAGAGATCATCAATGCTTTTTCTTTAAATCCTAGAAGCATGAAGTCCTGAGCAAGCTGACAATCACAAGCCAAACAGCACGGGTAACACAGGGGGAAATATTCTGGCATGCAACAAATAGAACTTTCAGGCTTTTATAGAGACAGAAGCAAAAGGATATAGTAGACAGGAGAAAATAATTTTGCAGTGCCTCATAAATCATCCTGTCAAGCTAAGAATTTAAATTTTACATCTGGATCATCTGAATTTGTAATTGTTGTTCAGCTGAATGGTAGTTTCAACCCAGAATCATGTTTTTCACTTTTAAAAATTTCACTGAATTAAATATTCTCCATGATGAACATGAACCATTAATACGTTGTATGAATAAACATGGCAACCAAATGTAATAAGTTACTTGTGTCCTTTGGTGGTGCAGCCACATCTTTGTCCCACCTTTCTAATTCCTCTTTATTTCTTTGCTGTCCATGAGTTAAATGCATTAGTGCTTATTATCTTTGATTCATATCTCTGTAAACCTCTTCTAATTGGACTAAACACTCATGAGTGCATGTTTTATTTACAATTATTTTACCTAATGTATTTATATTTATTTGTAACAATCATCCTCTTCTTAATTTCTGCAATCCCTTAAGAAGTAACCCACAAGGACCTCCAACTGAAGTTTCACAGAGAATAAGCTAAAAATTAAATTTTGTTATAAATCCTGTAAGTGGATTTTGTAGGGTTTATACAAGGCTGCACTTGCCTTCTGTAGGCCCATAATTCCCAGACAGGAATACTGCAAAGTGGCCACAAAAAGCCCTTTTGTCACCAGCCATTTTTCAGTTATAATATTTCTTTAAAGCTGGTTATTATTTTATGTCCACAGTGAAGAAAACCCTTCAGTCATAAACCTTTTATAACTCATCCAGAATTCAATTTATATCACCCAAACCTGCATTTTGTACAGAACTTCACATGCTAATCAAATTACTCATTATAAGCATGAAACCTTCTATATGCACTGCACACTGATAAAGTTTGTAGGACAGAAATGCAGAATAAAGGGGGAGGAAAATGTTAAATCACAAATCCCAACTCAGTAAAAACCTTTACTGGAACATAGGTGGGATACAGTTCAGCCTAGATGCTTAATTCATTTTTACATGTTTTGGATGTATTTTGAATTCCTGGTGCTGGAGGGAAGATCTGAGGGGTGGAAAAAGCAATAGATTGGCCCAAACATATCTGTCGTGCCCATCAGGGAATCTAGAAAGTGAGATAATGTGGTGAAAAAACAATAAATGCTGAACTATTGGACAATGGCTACTACAGAAAAGGTATTGATAGACAGATCTGACAGGAATCAGGATCTTTGTTCCATGAAATTATTGCACTTCCTTTTGTTTATATTGGATATTATTTATATTATGTCCATGAAACCTGTATACCTCACTTACTATCTGTAATCACCACAGTCTCCTAACTAATTTGTAGTTTCTCTTTGTTGTTTCACTCCTTCCAATGTGCTAGAGATGAGCCTGCTGCTACTGTAGAAGTAAAACCACAGAATGTTGCTTATCCTGGGCTGGGGTGGGAGGAAAAAGCTGAGAAAGAACTTCAGTTAAAGTCTGGTCAAAGCATGGATTTCTCTGCAACTCTGGGTATTTGGGTCTACAGACATGAATGGCCTCAAGATTCTTCACTGACACGTGCATTGTCAATGATACAAGAATAATGGCAACATATATGATAAAATTGAAGAGGTAACTCCTTTTTCTATGCTTTGTGACAGTATTTCACCTACTACATGGAGTAGTAGCCCCAGTGTTCAAAACATTGAATACTTGTATCCACCAGAAGAGTAACTTGACTTTTTAACAAAATATACCACCTCTGAAGAGCTAGAAGGGGCAGTTAAAAGAGGAAGGGAACATCAGAGGAAGAAGTAAAAGCAAACCCGTTCTGAATGGAAGTTCTAAGCAAATAGAGAAAAAAATCCAAGGAAAGTGTGTGTTTTCTGTAGTTCTGCACCTCCTCACGTAAGGACAGGTTACTGCCTCACACTCTGCTCCAGGCAGAGGCAGGAGCAGCCCTGGTCATGCAGGAAGCACCAGGGCAGCCCCATCCACATCCCACAGACACATCCACTCACACTGCTCTCTCCACACTGCCTGCACGTACTGCTCAGGTTCAGAACACACTGCCACCCTCACAAAGCTGCTTCTCCTTCACCTTGCCACAGCTAGGAACATGTTTCCCTAGCAATACCTGAAGCCAGGCTTTTATGTGCACAGTTAGAAACCCAAGGGTCAGAAGGAAGTCAGAACAAAGCCCTACAACAGTCTGTGTCTGGCAGCTGCTTTCCCTTAGCATTTCCCTAAGCATAACCTCCTGCAGGAACACCAAGGTTCAAAGATGAGCAGTTTCAGGGGTTTCCTAAACAGCAACAGTCTCTGTCAATATCTGTCTCCTGACAGAGATATCTGTTCAGAGCTGGGGCAGGCACACAGGGGAAGGTCCCTGAAGGGACCAGGCTTATGAGGTTACTGAGGGTCACCTGCCCCATCAGGTGTGCAGAAGGGGGCAAAAGAGCAGCACACACATTTATTGATGCAATCTCCTGAGGGAAGCACCTACTAAGTCAGCAGACTAACAAAACCTCTTCAAAGCAGGATTTACATTGGATTTTTTGAGTCTGGTGAGGGCTATTGCTATACAGGATATTTATTAGTTAAAAATAAACTTTTAAACGCATCACCTTATGTTTTAATATCAGCTTTCTAAGGAGGTCATTTGAAAAACAGCATTTCTGCAAATTCTGGCCAGCTGAATCCTGAATTACTAATTTTTTGTCTTCTCTTTTCTGCAGATGATCAAGACTTTGTGTTTGTGGAAAACAAAAAAGGAAAACCAAGAAGCAATTTACCTAAGACATGCATGCAATTACTACAAAAAGAATCACAGCTTAAGTACTCAGGTAATTCCCCCAAATCACATCCCAGGCATAGCAAGCAATCAGGCCTGACTTTGAGGATGAGATAGAGCTGCATAAGTGGGGTGTATAAGTAGGTGCAGCTTTTGCCACATTTTCTTAAGCAAAGAGGTGAACAAACATACCCCCAGCTTGTGAGGGGCTGCTATAAATATTAGAGAAAATGTACAGGCATTTCCCCTATCTCCCTTTAGATACAATAGTAAAGAATACTTAATTTTTAGCATTATGAACTGACTGTAAGTGCCCAAAATGAATGAGCAAAAGAACTCATTTTTTTAAAGCTAAAAAGTAAACTGAAACAAATAAAGAACCTAACATTGAAATGATCAGAATTCTTGTTTTAATTAAAAAAGCTGCACAATTTGCTATTTTTGAAGTAATCTAGCTGAGAACAGTCTTCCTGTTAATAGCTTGCATGCTGTGAACACCATACTCTGGAGGAATCTAAAAGTAGTTGAGAGGATCATTAGGTGCTATTTAACAATGGCTGCTGACTGCCTTAACACACTGTAGCAAAGGTTAAATTCTAAGCAGGACTGTGATACTGGAAAGAGGAAAATAGATTTTCTAGGGCAGATATAGCAAAACAAGAACAAATTCTGAATCAATTTAACAAACACAACACATTAATATTTTTGAAACAAAACTTCTGTCTCTTTCCAGCAAACGCCAAACGTGACTCTGAATTCCCAACTTGCAAAGTCGCAGCCCTTGACACCAGCAATGGGTCCTTGAATTTGGAAGATGCCATGAAGATTAGTGTCATGAGATGTGGGTCAAACTGGCTTTTGCAGTGGTGAGGTCAAGTGCTAATGGTTCGATGTCTTACAAAATTGATCAGCAGAAAAACTGTTATTCATGTAGACATTTGACTTCACTTTGCTTCAAATTGATATAATGCAGTGACACAAATGGATAAGGGCTTGTGTCCTTTACCCTTTGTCCTTTTTCTGTTCCAGACATAATTTAAGGTTCTGCTGAAAGTGCAGGACAATGAAGGACAGACCAGTAAAGTATAATGTATGAAACATAATTTCTAAGTAAAAAATAGAGACATATTTAGAAATGAACTGCAATTTCAACCACAACCCTCACACACAGTATCTCCTCATAAAAATGTAACAGATCCTTATATTGTATTCCTGAAGTGGGTTGCTTCTAATTAAGATAAGCACATCTAACCCTGTGATAGCCCACATTTCATTTTCTCATCTTTGAGGGGAACTTTAACCATTACCCTTAATACAGGGATGCTGTCATTACATGAAACATCCAATGTATTTGAAGAAGCTTAAAATAGCTTGGTTGAGGGAAACTATGCATAACTTTATGTGCACACCTGTTATTGAAGTCCTTGTGTTGAGTAATAGAAAATGTCAATAGGTACACAATAAGGAAATAATAAGGACAACCAAAAGACAATCTTGCTGAGTAAATGAACCTTGAGGCATGAGAATGAAGATCTCTAGTGTAAAACCAAGGAAGAAATAAAGTAGAATTAAAAGAAAACCTCCAGAAACCATTATAATGTCTCAGAAGTATTACTTCACAGGCACAAATTAATTCATTTCTAAAAGGAGGAAAATAAACACACATACAAGTCTTGGCATTGTACTAGTAAGGAATCTGAACTAAGGCTTCAAGGCTTGTAGCACCATTATCCCATATGATACTGAGCTCCTTTTGGATCACAGATCCAGGGAGATTATTTGGCCAAACCCCAGTTAAGACTAAAATCAGTTTTCCATATAGCAGATGTCTAATCATAGTGGGATATTCCTCTGCATTCCCCAGTTATTGGAAACTTTTGTATTTGGAGGAAAGTGTGAAGATGAGCTGTTCTTGAAAATTAGAAATATAAAATGCATAGCAATTTAAGTATTTCTTGAATATATACTGAATATACAATGTGACTTTGACATAAAAAAAAGACTCTACAGAGTCTTCTAGAAAGAAAAATTATTATGACAGAAACCTTCTGGAGAAATCTGCTATGTTTTCCTACAGTATATTACTAATTTACCATGCAGTCTTTAAGTGCCTCATAACAATCTAATATCACAATGTGAAATATGAAATAAAAATGCACCAGCATGTAATGAAAATAGCATGTTGGGAAATTATTTGTTAATTATTGATGTTTAGTAATTCTTTGTATTTATGCAACACATTACATAAAGTAAACAGAAACTTTTTCTAGATAACATGTAATTTAAGGTCCTGCTACACCATTGGATTACTGAAGTCTATCCCTGCAAACCTATTGCTAATGAGGGGTATTCCTTTAACACACAAAGCCTATTCTATGGCACCAGAAGTTTTCCAGCCTGTTAGACTATACTGTTCTGCCTGTTTGTTGTTCCCTGTGCCTGCTTCAGCTCATTGCACACATTTCCACATATATATACATTTTAATTTCTGATTTACTGTGTCCCTGTTCACATTTCAGCACCTCAAATAGACAGTGATGAGGCCTGGAAGGGAAGGCACATTAATTTTTTTTTTTAAATTCATCAAAAATTGATTTGTATACTAGCTTTTCAATCTCCTCCATATATTTTAATGTATGAGTCAAGCCACTTTTTGATTGTATTTATCTACAGATGGTTGAAGGGCAAAAATCTAGTCATTCAAATTAGTTAATTGGTGACATTTGGAAAACTAACTACTGGTTGATTTTTTTAGTAACTGTAAACTTACCAGATTTGTTTCCCAAATGTTTGGGATAATTTTGTAGAAGCACACCAAGGATCAAGAAAAGTGGCTGCTGTTGCTCAAGCAATCAGGTTAGTATTTAAATACACAGATAGAATTATACATTCATCCTGTGAAGGTATCTTAGCGATTTTTTTCCTGGTTTAGGTTTATAAAATGAGCTAAGAAGAAGATATTGCCTTTATGTGAAGGAAGTGGTGACTCATAAACTGAATTTTGAGAATAAGGTTGACTGAAATAGGAAAAAAGTTAAAGCTTGGGAAAGGGGAATGTTCTAGTTTGATCTTGTGAAAAAGCTTTAAAAATCAAAGTCTGAGTAACACTGCTTTCATCTTTAGGTGCAAGCTCTAAGCTTTTTTTTTTCTTTTTCATTTCTCTTTTCTTTAAAAGAAGAAAAAAAATCCCAAAAACCCCTTCAAGCTGGAAATATAATTTATCTTCATTAAAACTAAACTGGATATTTTTGTAATCACACAACTGGATATACACTTTAATATGCACATGGAAAACTAGGGAATGTAGTTTGCTTTTTAATTTGAATTTACTGAGGGCCTTTTTAAACAGTTTTCACCGGGTGATCTGTCAGGTAGCATTAGCAGAACAAGTAGGGAGTGTTCTGAATTGCATGAATTCAAATCTGACAGCTAAGCAGAGCTCAGGGTAATCCCCAATTTTGTGCAGGAGGGAGGAACTGCAATTTTGGAGAAATGTGATTATTCTTTAAATGTCTCTGGATAATTAAAAAAAACCACCAAAACCAAATTCCCACCCCACCCCCACCCAAAAACACAACCAACCAACCAACCAACGAAAAAAAAAATTAAAAACCAACCCAAAAAATCACCAATCCAAATAAAAGTATTCTGAAGTATTCTGATTAAATGCCCCTGGATTTGAGACCTTGCTCTCTGTCCCTGCCATGAAGGCAGGTGGTGGCACCAGAAGTGCCTGGCCAGCTGGGCTGGAGGGGAGGCTCTAATGCTACCAAAGCAGTCACTCCTCATCTTCTGGAAGAAAAAGCTATTAAACCACACAGAAGCATCCATTTGCTGGATGACTTGGGGCTGCCCCATGGACTTCAAGGGAATTGTCTAGTTCTTTCCATCATTTGGTAGATGTTCTAATGACCTCAGTGGAAAAGGAATTATGTCTCTACCTCCTTTTGATGTCCTATCCTAGGAATTATGTCCTACCTACTCATCAATTTCAATAAGCATGAAAAGTTCTTAAGACATAACAGTGTAATTGCAGGTAATGTTAGTAAATGTATAGAGTTTGGAAAAATCACAGATTTTATAATCATGTTGAATTTTGAATGTGATCCCAGTAATCAAGACTACAAGAGACTTGCTCCTGCTAGAAGAAATTTTAAATTAAGTGTCAAATTTAGATCATAAGTCAGACTTTAAGGCTTTCAAGTTCTCCCATA
>VZTT01021834.1:156330-173537 GCA_013400855.1 Buphagus erythrorhynchus
CAAATCTCTTCCTTGGTGATGATTTGAAGACCATTCCAGAATCTCTCTCCTGGGTGTGACGTGCAAGTATCTTGAAGGGTTTGCTCTCTCTGCACCTTTCCTCTGCCCCTATTATTTTCTTCTGTGTGTTTAAAAACCCCAAAACCTAGAAATTCTTTATTTTGACATGTAGTAGAGAGCTTCACTCTTGAGCTGTTATCAGTGGAGCAGGATGCCTCTTTTAAGAGTTTGGATATGGCCAGTCAGGCCATGACCAGCTGTATTTCAACTCCTGAGATAAAACACCAGCTTTAACATGAGCTCCAGAGAGTGCAGACAATCCCTGGGAGAGGTTGATGAGCAAGAAAAGAACCTCAGCTTGTTTTCTAATTAGAAGCTGCTTGAAGCCTTTTTGCCATACAATGACACATCAATAGTGTTAAAGTGCTCTTAGGAATCAGAGCAGGAGAATTTTGTTCTCTGTTGAACTTTTAATTTTCTTTTTGCATTTTTTTTTTAATAAACTTATCTTGTTAAAGTACAACCCCAGTTCTCAGGCAGCTTTTGATGTAAGTGTTCTCCATGTGGCTAGTGCAACCAAGCAATCCACTAAAAACAAAGCTTATGAGAGTCTGGGGAAGTTGGGACAGGAACAGATTGATCCATTCAGCAATTAAGCTGCAGCAAGAAGGAACCAGCTAAAGAAGATAAAAGCCTGACAGAAGAGGAAAAAATAGAGCCATGAAGCCAAGCCTGTGGAGGGAGGTGCAGAGAGAATCTATTTTCCCATGAGAGTAACATGGATTCTCAAAGCATAGGGTAAACCAGATGATGGCTATCCTAAAAGCTGAAGAAAAAGGCAGTGACAATCACCATCAGTGACTGTGAACCCAGACAAAATCATCAGATTGCTTAGCTTAAACACTCCCGTGGGGAACTTGCCATAGAGGGTTGTCCATGGTTACAATATTCTTTCTACCACAGGACAACTTTTTTTCCAACACATTCCAGCAAGGAGACATGTGGGTATCACAGCTGATCTGGATCACAAACATGGTGGAAATGTCATCCACTCCAATAATAGGACATGTACTATTACCTGAAATCTCAAATGTCATATGTCCCACTCTAGCAGCAGTATCACAGCCCATCACACAGTTAGCAAGGATGTTGAGTACCTGGATGAAGGGGAAGAGCAGTCCCACTGCGAAGTTGGAGAGCCAGTTGACTGTCCCAACCGTCATGAATGCAGCTGGCCTCTGTGACTGCTGGAAAAACTCTCCAGTGAGGACAAAGGGAATCCCACCTGTGACAGGGTCCAAAAAGACAGTGGTTTTAGTAAAGTCCCCCACCCATCAGCAGAGATGAACGAGCCTCGTGATGCACACCTCCATGACTAGCACTGCTCTGCAGCTCTCTGCAGGGCCTTCTGAAACAGATTTGTCAAAATCATATTTTAGAGAAGTGACACTTCTTTCTTTCTTTCTTTCCATCACATCTCCTGTTTTACATTCTTTTCAGGAGTGACAAGCAGGTAATAGAGCAGCGAATCCACACAACAGCTTCCAGAGCATCATGTGATGAGCTGTTTATTACAAATAAGAACCATTGTTTCTACTAAAATGCTTGAAATTCTGAAAATTCAGAGATACTCCAAAATACTTTTAGATCTTAACAGCTGGAAAGATGGCTTCAAAGAGACTAACTCCAACTTTTTTTTTAAATTATTACCTACTTTATTTCAGCAATAAAAAGGACAAAACTTTTGCTTCCCTATGAGTATACTTGTCGTTGATGCTTATTTAATACATTCCCTTACCAGACACTGCTGGCACTTCTGGCAAGGTCTATTTTTCCCATCAGTCAAGGACTCTGACCTTCATAATAACAATTGCAGTTGGATACCACATTTATGACTCATGTTTCCTTCCACTTTGGCAGTGGACTATTTTGTACAGCACTGGCATATTGCTTGCCTGACCCCCAGGGAGTAGCTGTCTAGTAGCAGAAAGTCTCAATTTATGATCTTTGGCTTCCTTCATTCCCATTGGATATTTCAATAGAAATATTTCTATTTTTAGAGAAAACCTGGATTTTATTTGCTGATTGGCTACATAATTCAGTTAATGTTACACATCAGACATATATATATTTGCAGAATTACTTCATTGCAGTTTGAAGAGCTGTACAACCAGTAACATCAGTATTCTGCTCCTACCAGTTTCTGCCCCTAGGTCCTGAAGTGTACTGGTATTACCTGTCTCACCATTCAGCTCTGTAGGCAAGACCCATATACACTGTGGAAGACTATGCAAGTCCTTCCTGTGTTTTAAGCATTTTAACATGATAGTGTAAACAACCAAAACCATATTTATAGATATGTTTACTTTCAAAAACCTCTATAGCAATACTGACCTCCAAAAGATTTATAAATTAATAAGAAAACACCACTACAGACTTATCCATCCACTGGGTGGACAGATCTCCTCACACATCTATCCTTGGTCTGTGTGCTAATCTTTTGCACTACCTTTACCCTTGGACATTTGTGAATACATCTCTAAGTGCATTATAGGGATGCATCCTTATGTAGCCCCTTGTGCCCCATGGCCCTGAGCTTATCACAGGCACCAGAAGCTCCTGTGAGCAGTGTGAGATAGGGGCTTGCAAACACGTGGCATGACATGCAGATGACACGTGTTGTCAGACACTCTTCCAGATGCAGAAGCCATGAATATGTGCATAAAAGAAAGGCAAAGTGATGCAGCAAACAGCTACTCTCCATCTTGAGCTAGCGTGACTTTTTGTGAGAACATATCTAAAGTGGTAGCAAAGCCTTTCAACTGAACCTTCTGTGCCAAAGATTCCAGTATAAATTACACCAAAAAAAAGTAGAGAATAAATAAATTTATTTATTCTTACTTTCTAAATAGGAAACTGAGATATGGAGAGTTTAAGCCATCCAAACTGCAGCTTTGTATTTTTCTACAAGACATATGCAGTATCAGAATTCTGTGACTAAAAAAAGTAACCTCTCCCAGCAGCAGTTTGAACATGTAGAATAAGTATCTGAACCCCCCATAACTAAACAAAATTCAAATAACATGGGGTCTATCAATCTTTGATGGCTTCAAAGTGACCATTCTATCATACCCTTGGGATTTGGGTTCAGATAGCAGCAATCACATCTGCTCTGTCAGCAGATGTGATTTGGGTCTTAAATGCCATATGAGGCAGCAGTTTTCCAGGACACTTGCCCCTTGGAGGGAGGAACTGAAGGACTGGAAACAGAAGTCATGTAAGATGACTTATTTATGATCATTTATTCTGTCATGCCTTTGCTGTAAGACAATCTACAGAGGTGTTGGTGTTCTTGTCAGTATAATAAAATATACTGTTGGAAACAGCACTTGGAAAAGCAGCATTTGGAAAAATACATATCGTACAAGAGAGAAAAAAGCCAGAGGCAAAAAAAAAAAGTACAAAAAGACAAAAACCTATCAGAAAGCATAAGTGTAATGGAAATAAAAATGCATGGGCACTATCTTGGAACAGATTCCTTGAAATTCCAATTTAATTTCTAAGGACATATCAATTATCATTAACTCAAAAATTCTGTGGAGGAATGGGAAGAGTGGCACAGACAGACCTCCTAGCTTTCTCATGGTCTAGAGAAGTATACCCACAGCATCACAAAACAGAGAAAGTCAGCTTCTGTAGGAGGATGACTTAAAGGAGTCATGAGGAGGAACCAAGGAGCCTGAAAAGTGAAAAGTGGTACATGAGTTACGTGAAAGTCAGGTCAGGTCTGGGAACACAAGAAATGGAATGAAGCCAGGTCACTGCTGTCTATTGCTCTATGCCTGGAAGAGCACAGACTTGACCTTGTGAGGATGAAGAGGAGGGCATGTGAAGGTCCTCCAAGGGCCACACCACTGTGAAATACACACTCTGCAACTGAGTGAAGTGAAAAAGAAATTTGGGAGAGCTGAAGTAAACTGTAAAGCCTTAAAGTCACAGCAAGTGGAGGCACCTGAGATCAGCTGAACCTATAGCCCCAGGATTCCATTCTCAGTCATTTCAAGGTGTCAGAGATGTGCTCAAGGACTCCCTTTCTCCTGGAATTCACTGTTCTTTGAGATACACATCTGAGTGCCTGAGGGAAGCTCTGTTATGCTTTGACTAAGTGGGATCTGAGCAGAGATCACAATCCTGTGGCATCTTACCAACCCCTTCTCAGTCAGTCTCTGCAAGGTACCCTACATAATCATTAGGCCAGGTGAGTCTGTGCTAGCCTGTGTTCAAACATGGAAGCTTGGAAAACACTGCCAAAAGCAATCCAACCAAACCACTGTATCTTTGGAATAGTCTTTAAATGCTTTGTCATGAGTTTTGCAACTTTAACATATATTTGAATGTGGGTGAAATAATTCACCTAAAAGCTACCTGATGAGCTTTCTCATGGAAGATGAACATGGCATTGTCTTTTCCCCTGGAAGGTTTTCCATACAAATTTCAGTGAAACAGCTTTATTTTAGCACTGATCATAAAACAAAAAAATGTATATTAGGATTTCCCATAGGAGTTTTTCAACAAGGTAACTTCCAAACATGAATTTAAATTGGTAATGCATTGACCACATAATTACAGTGATTAATTTCTAATACTTTGTTCTTTCCAGCATTGAAGTGAACATAATAGAAAAACTCTTACCATACTGCAGTGCTAGTAGAGAAAGATTGTTATATCTGCTAGGATTCTACTTCTATTGGAAACTACAAATGTCTTACTGCAGGACTTGTAGTTTAATAAAAACTAGATTAAACCCACATGACACAATTAGACATTCATAAATACTCCTGTTTCTTTATTAATACATCTCTGTAATTAGTCCAGTTACACATAGAATCAATGTCACATGCTGGTAAAAATCCAGACTCTCAATTCAGTACTTTTTAATGCATGAAATTGGAATATTAGAACAGAAAAAAATATACTTGGTTTCCATGCTATAGCACGGATGGACTTTCATGTATGGATTTTCAAATATATTTTTAAATTTAGACAAGTATCAACGTGTTTTCTTAGGGGAAATTAAGTGCACATACTTGCTGTTTTGTTCAGTGAGCAGTTTGCAAAAATATTGCTTAGCAGAAGTTACATGAGTCAGTGCAAAAACCTGAATACAGAAAACATGAGAAAGAAAAGAAAATGCTGAACTCCTCATTCTGCTTTTATCCAGCACCTAACTGGGAATTTATGTTATGGCTATATATATGATTTATGAAATGAGACTCTTACAAGAATAAATGCCTAATACAAATCAGGGCAATTTATTACAGTGGTAAATCGCTTCTAAAGGTGAAATTTTGTGCCCTAAGAAACAGTAAAAAGAAAGGAATTCTCCCTGAGCTAGGATTTCATCTTTCAATACCCACCCAAGCCAAACCCTTGTGTGTTCAGGCAGTGGCCCCAGGGCAGCCAGAGGGTTTCCAGCCCCACCAGGACAACCCACGGCCACCCAGCCCAGTGACTCCTGCAGGTCTCAGCTCTCCAAAATCTGCCCATACAAGGGGGAGTCTGGGAATCCTGCAAGGCTGATGAGGGCAAGAGCTCCCAGACTTTCCAACTCCATGCTTTGAGACAAGGAGACTTCAAAGGGAGGTGTTTCGAGATAACAGACAACTACCTTGCAACAGTGTTCTGTTTTGGGGGGGAAAGATGCCTGTGGAGCTCCAGACATGGTCAAGAAAAATGGCTTTGTCTGCAAGGCAAGGCAGGTAGGAAAGACTGATATATCCTAATAGGGCTGGGGGACAAAGCACTATCTCAAAGAAAGGTTTTGCTACTTGCAATTCAAGGGCCCTCTAGAGAGCAGCTCTGGGAGAGAAGCAGTGGAAGTGAGAAAAAACTCCTGGAAGATAACTGCTGGGAAAACAAGCCAGTGTTCTTCAGTAAGACAGCAAAAGGCTGTTAGTTTCTACCCAGACTTTAGTTATTAAAAAACACCAAACAAACAAACGAATCCACACCTAACCAGTGAACAAACCCCCCAAAAATGTGCAACAAAGCCCATGGGAAAATATATTTCAGGAATACTGCTAGGGAGAGATGCAATGCAGCTACTGAGTTTCTTCCATTTCTGTAGGCCTACAGATAGAATAATTATTTTGCCAAAAGATAGCTCAATCTTTATAAAGGTGTTCTGTCACCTGTTAGATTATTTTAACTTGCACTTTGTATTTGATTGAATAATACCCCACCAAACATGACATTACAGTCAGATATGACAGCTGTACTCCCAGCTAATTCTGCTGAGAGAACTGGGAACAGAAGGTGTGACAGGGGTGTACTGAGTCACAGCTTCATGCTACAGACTCTTCTAGCTGTCTGCAGCTCTTCTCCACAGGATAATTAAGTAAAACAGGCACTTTGTTTGTAGAAAATGGTATAGTTCATTAACCACAATAATTTGTGCCATTAGAATCTTTTCTGCCTAAGATTAAAGGCCATTTGAGTAAAAAAATTTAAAGCAGTCAGTCTATGGCAAACAAAAAGTGTAAACTATAAGACCAAATTAAAACACACAAATAATACAAAACCTTGCAAACTCGGATATTATAATAAATAGTATTTACAATTATTAAAGGACTAGTTTTTAATGTGGTGTTGTGTGAAAGAGTTTTTGCATTGATTAATTGGCCTTTGGTTTAGCATCTATATAAAACCTGCTCTTCCAACAGCATTTAGAAAGCCAGTTCTGGAGGTATTCTGTACCTTGTTGGTGCAAGGCAACCCATATCATTCAGGGTAAATAAAACAAACCAACTAAGCAATGGGGCAGAACAAAAATATTGATCTACTCTGTTCTTAGTAGTTAAAATGTTATTTCCTGGTTCTCAGGTAATTTACACTAAAATGGTTGACATACAACAAGAGGTCTATTACATAAAATACAATAAATCACACAAAATTCTTTCCAGGTCTGTTTATATCCAGCAGGTATTCCATGCAAAAAAGACACAATACCCTTATCTGAACCATCTGATAATTTCCTCTTCAGTGAAATTCTCCCCCTCTTGAATATTAATTAGCATATTTTCCTATAATTTTTACTTCCATAAGTCAGTGCACTCAAGCAGAATTTTATGAGCAATCCTTTACTGAATGAATCATTTTTCTCTGAAAATTTGTTCAACAAAATACTTATCATATAACTGAATGAATCCAAATAAGTTCAGTACTTTTAAGATAATTTTCCTTAGATGAGTTATTACAATTCCTTTTGAAACACAACTGTGGGCTGTAAACATGAGGAATATATTTAATTTTGAATTTATTTTAATTTATTAATTTAATTTAATATTTAAAATTGTTGCCTCTTTTATTGTAAGACAAACTGAACATTAATATTAAATTTCTCCTCTGGTTCTTGACAACATTTCTTTTTGCATCACAATTATAATGCTGCATAGCTACCAAAACATAAAATGCAATTAAAAAAAACTACACTCAACTTATAGCTATATAAATAGTTAATAGTCTTTTAAATATTTCTGCTATATATTCAGATCCACTTTATAACATCACAACCCTAATTATAGCCCAACTTTCTCTTCTATTTGATTGTGAAGAATTTTTTTTTTTACTGAGTTATGACTGTTAGTCTATATGATAGAATTAAATTTATAATTATTCTCAGTAACAATGATGATTAAGCACTTTTGTTCATATTAAACTGTTAAAACCATTTATCTCAATGATGAGAACAATGAGAGAGTTTTTACTTTAATAAAAGCACAGAAGTGTCCCTTGTATATTCATCCACTATATAGATGGAAGTAGTGTGGAAATACCAAATTAAAGACTCACAACTGTGTCCAGTCCTAGGTAAGAGAAATATTCCTACAATTACAGCACTGTATGAGGACTGGAAAGAAGAAAAAATCCAACCCCTCTCTATTCTAGGCTTATTACTTCTACGATAATCTTCTGAAAGAAATATAAATCCATTAGACATGATTTCCTGTCAGGAATTCAAGTTGACAGACCATTAGCACAAAATGCTGCTGGTTGGGAACCTGTAAGCTAAAGCAATCTTGAAAAGTCAGTATATTTTAACAAATTATTCATGCTAGCAGTGCACAATTATGTGATTGTAGAGCTGCATTCATCCTGAAGGATGCCAGCAGTAAAAATAGTGGGCCAAGTTTTCAGAGAAGCTGGGACTGAAGAGTTCTCCCTGTTCTTCTCCTGTTTAAGATGGGTAACAGACCATGTCTTCTCTGTTTATGATTTCTGGAAACTATTGAAGTTTTTAGGACACATGGCCTCAAATGCCAGTAATTAAAGAAATTGGTTGCTGCTGTAGGATGGTGGACAAGGTATGAGGAGCAATAATTATAGAACAAATGAATGTAAGACAGTAACAAAAAATATTTTCCTTACTGTGGCCAATAACCAAAACAAATATAATAAATAGCCGTATTTGCTTGCTAACAAACAGAAAGGAAAAGGAAGAAGGACTCAGAAGATGCACTTTGACTAGATGTACCAGCTAAGACAGTAAGAGTCTTGCTGTGATGAACAATATAAGCCTTCTTTCTGATGAAACCCAGAAAGAGGTCACACAAGCCATAACTCAGTGTTTTTAAAAGTGTGGAGTTTCTGAATTAGGACAGATAACATCTGGAGATTTAAAGGAAACAACTGCTTTGACTGTTTGCTTAGTCAAACTGGCACTGAATACCCTTGTTCATGCAGTTCTCCTTCTGACCTATTTTTTTCCTCTGAAAGTCTGTTACTGGTGTTTATTCATCCTTCTATGCAGTATGTTGGCAAGCAGGAAACACTGTCTGGACTCTAGAGCAGTGTTCATTGCAACATCGAATTAATAAATCTTGGCATTTAGATCTTAGCCTTGGAGATTAGTCAGAAATAGATGAGATGAACAGAAAACTTTTCTTTGCTGTGCATTGTGCCTAGGCATAAGAGAAATAAAATATTTTTATTTCCTTACATTCATTAGTTCTACATCTACTGTTCTATATATTTATTAGTTTGCACTTTTGCAAGTATAACTATTTTATACAAATTCACTGAAAAAACAGTATTTTTTTTTTTTACTAAGAATTCCATATCCAATCTCTATTAACCTGAATAATGTACCTAGGTCACTTACACAGCTTTTCAATAAATGTTTTTTTTTCATGGTTTACATGAACCTCTAAAACACACGGGTGCATTTTTGCAGAAGTAAATTTCTTCAGAGTTGGAGTTGGGAGCCATCAGCAACTAATTAATGATCATTCAGGAAAAGCTGCTAGCTCAGGTAGGAGGAGTGCTGTCAAGTGTCAAAGCATTCACATTTTGAAAGCTTCAATTAAGCTAATTTTTAAAATCTATTGTTAGCAGGACAAAGTTCATCAATTTTCCTGCTGCTGAGAACTCCAGGTGTCACCTCCAGCAATTCCTTTATTCAACAGATACAATTACCTTTCAAATACTAGGGGTTCATTTTTCTTTAGAACTGCCACTAATTATAAAGAATTGAAATCACTTTTGCTGCAGAACTATTAAAAGCTACACATTCTCTCTATGCTGCTCTTTAAGAAAGAATTCAAACAAAACGTAAAACAGGTATTTATCCTAAAATATATGTTGAATGACATGATATTTAATATATTCAAGGGGCATGTTATCCTCCCCCCACAAAAGAAAATATCAATGAATATTGAAAGCAATTCTAGTCTTATTTCATAACAGCCTAAAAAATCAGTTTGTTCACTCAAAGGCAATCAAAAGATAAATTCTCAACTACTTGACCTGGTACAAGCAGTTGGAAACACTCCTGCCCCCTTGGTAGGCAGGAGCTTTTCCCATTGCTGGAGGAAGCCAGAAAGGAAAGGTGGAAGAGCTGTCCTGCAGCAGTGACAGCAATGGCACTGCCAGGGCAGGGTGTGCTGGCTGCAGCTGGGGGGCAGAGCACCACTCCTGGGATTCCTGCCTTGGATGGGTGACAGCCCACAGCAAGGGAGTGTCACAACAGGGCAGGGACGGGGCCAGGGGTCTCAGAAAATCTTCAGCTGAGACTCTCTCAAGGTTATTACAAGTTTCTGAACTGAACCATAACTCACATTTGGAGTATTTAACTGATATTTAAGCAGCATATGTTAATTCTGCTGTTGTGCCCACGAAAGCTTTACAGCTATCAATAAAACAAGTATTTTCCTAAATATCTGGGAAAACTGAAGATTATTTCTTCACAAATACTCTCCATATCCAATGCAGAAACTACTTGGCATTATCAAAGAATGCCTATCTGCTGTAAAGACTGTAAAGGCTTCTAGTTTATAGAATTAAAAAATATTAAGATTGAACTAACCTTTCAAATCTACAACTTTTTAACAAAATATAGAACAACATGGGTTTATTTGTTTCTTTTTAACCGCATACACTTTTCTGGTACAGAGAATGTTTTGGGATTTTTTTGCACTCAGGCAAGCTCAAACTCTTTCTCAAAGTGGACTGGCATAATGCCTCTGTGGGAGGCTATGAGTGTCAGAAGTTCTTACATCCCACTCTAAGTGGAGAAGCTAAAACATCACACACAGCTTCTGTAAATGCCTGTTTCAGGCAATAATACCAATGCTGCCTTTCATTGCAGTGCTTTTATGTCTACATGTGTGCTATCACACCTTTGGTTGTTTCACATCCAAGAGCTGATTTTTATTTTCCTCACTCATGACATTTCAGGCTGAACAAACCTCTGACTTTCAAAGTGACCCTTTTATGACAACAGCTCTGCTGTAAATACAGCTGCACAATGGCATTCAGTGTAAGAGCATGGGCTGATTTAAACTTTAAATACCAAAATATCTTTGATACACCTCAGGGCACAGCAATTATTTCCTCTGAGTTTTCTTTTGTTTACCTTATAATGTCAATTTAAAATTTATTCAATTGTATTCATTGTATTCAGCTGTGCTAGGGAAGACTTCACTCACATTCTATAAGCCATGACAAATATTATAAAACTCTCAAAAAAGAGACAAGCATAAGTGAAACATTTTTCTAGAATGGCCTGGTTTGTTGATATTCCTCAGCTGTATCTGAAAATGCAATTGCTATAAAAAGTAACAATTGAAAAATTAAGATCTTGCTACCATAAAATTACTGTTCTTTTCAAATTCATCTGAGTTTGAATTTTACTGATTTCTCTTTCCTGTAATCAGAGTGTGACTGGAAACATACCACTGCTCTGATTTTGTCATCCTGATGCATACTAAATAGAAACCTATCTTAAAAGTAGGAATTTAAGTAAAATCACACAGACTCATGTTTGATCACAGTAAATTCAGCCTTATCTGTGCTACACTGAACTCAGCAGGACTTCTGTGAGGAAATGCTACCCATCCACAGAAATACACAGGATTAAAGACCAGAATAACTACTTCTAAGACATTACATAAGACTATAAAGCCAAAATGCCTGAAGCCACTGTGTATGACTTAGCCAGAGACTCCTGCTTTCTTCTCTCTAGTGCCACTGATTTAAAAATAGCAGCTATTGACAGGAATGAAGTCAGGGGCTGCATTTTATTGCAGTGACCAGCTAGAAAATCCTTCTGGCCACATGTGCATCTTTGCAGACACTGAGGGCTTTAGACAGGTAGAAACAAGGTAAGACTTTATACAGAGGATCGAGCATCACTCTTAGAGATAAATAAAGAACACAAGATTAGAAGAGAAAGGAATCCAGGATCATATTAGATCATCTGGTTCAAATACAATCCTCAGTTGTTTCAGGCAGTATTTAATTCTCAGCCTTTTCTGTGAGACACTAGGAAGTTATTCTGTATCTTTTCATATATAAATCTATTTTCTTCACCTTCATGGTAGCCCTTCTTTTGCAGCCCTTCTTTGCTGCCTGAGCAGTTTTGTGCTCCAACATTCAGCCCTAAGTTATCTCAAAAACGATGACATGATGCCTTACAACACTATGAGCTTTTTTCACATTACAGTACAGTGAGACAATGCATGACAATATGATGTATTAGGTCTTTAAGAAGACATGTAAAAGAATGTGCATACAGAGTGTTCATATAAAACAACTTTTCAAATTACTTAGATAAAATATTATCAGCTATGTGGAAGTCTTTCATGTGATACTTAAAGATATTATTCTTACATTTTTCCTTAGCTAACTGGCATTTTTCTGACATCCTTAAATCCTCACCCTGTTCTAAGTCTCTTTTTCTCTCCAGGTCAGACAAGCATGTATGTCCCATTCTTAGAAATGGGCAAAATGCAAAAAATTGCAACAAAATCACTTATCTCAAATTTGAAGTGCCACCAAATAATACAAATTTCCAGCACAAAGATGGCTTGAGTTATCATGATCAGACAATGGATATAAAATCAACTCCTCAGATTTTTTGAATTTCTATGAGCATTACTGTTTGTTGTAGTAAAAGGTAATTTTTCTTTTCTTTCTAAAGGACTCTGAGGAACTCTTTGGAAGAAGGACCATTAACACTTTCCTTCCTGTGCACACATGTGGCTGATCTCCCTTCCAGGTACAGTGATCAAAGGGTGGGCAACACACTTGTGCTACATAAACACTTTTTACAGATCTTACTGTCACAATTGGGGTCTGGGGTTATTTTACTTATTTCCACTGGTAAAATAAGTCCAGTGCTTCAGGGCACCATGTTTCCATAGCCAGAAAATTTGTAGAGATTTGAAAACAACAATACTTACTCACTTTCTGAAAGAAGGGGGTAAAAGAAGATTGTTTCAAAGCTAGGTATTTTATCAAAACACTCTACCTCCTCCTACCTCCTCCTACCTCCTCCCATCCTTCCATTTAGTCAAGGTCTGGCATCATACCTAACCTCATCCACCATGGTTTCCTGTCCCTTCTCTGCAGCACTGCCTTCTCAACTTATCAAAACTGGATAGAAAGGTGTTACACTTAAACAGAATAGGATTCTAAGGAAGAAATAGCAATAAATCACTGCATACAAAGATAATTCATGGAAATGATTTATGCCAGGTTTCCAAGTTCTCAAGGTCTCAAGGTCTTGACTATCTTTTCCAGAGAACTATTTTCACTAGGAAGATTATCCCACAGTTTATGCCAATCTTTCTGTAATCTCCAATTAAACAGTTGATGCATTTTTTTCTCCATGTTCCACTATCTGACACATCTTGACAGGTGGCAGAAAAGCCATTCTCTGGTCCAGAGCATGAACATATTGCTGCTTTATGTGAGTTGGGAAAACTTCAAAAGCAAAACCTGCAATCCTCTCATCCAAAAATGCATGACAGACTCACTGACAAGTGTGGTCAACATCCTTGCAGACAAATCAGGAAACTGAATAGAACACATTCTCTGTCAGTTTTTTGATGTTCAGTTGTTTTTTAAAATATTTGGCTTGTGGGTAAAAGGGGACAATCTACAGCAGGTTTTCTGAAACTGCAGTGCACATTTTCCAATACTCCCAGAAAAATCAAAAATCACTTGCTAGCACAGCAGCTATTGTAGAGGTACAATAGGTGAATGGGGAATTTAAGAAAACAGCTAAAAATAAGTGAAACCTTCTCTTTATTCTGTTTAAGTCAGATTTTAGACAATCTTTCCTTAAAGAGATTGACTCTGCAGGCACAGTTCAACATGAACGTTCAGTCCATGAAGAAGCAGCCACACAGGTTTAACTGAGAAAGTAGGAATAAATCTTGGTTTTCTTTTTTTTTCTTAAATATTAACTAAGGCAAAGTTAAAGAAGGAAGACATTTCACATATACCTAAACCTGTCTGTCACTATACAAATTTCCAGGAAGCTGCACATGATGTACCCATTCTGTAAAGGCATTACAAATCACTGCATTTCTCATGATGCATAACCTGAACAGCACAAATGCTCTCTGCAGATCCTGAAAATGTTCTTTTACTTTTCTTCTTTGATTAGTTTTCTCAGCTGACTTCCAGCTTTTTTGCTTTTTATCCCCTTAGGAGTCAGAACCAATCCCCTCAGTTTTTTCTGTTTATTGTTTGCTGAACGACAATTCTTCATTTGAAATGTATCTTATATTTATTTCAAGTCCTTCAAATATCTTAACTTGTGTAAAATTAACCAAATACACACAATGAAGTAACTGTCTGGACCAGCAGGGCTCCCTAATCTATAGAAAAATAAACAACTTTCTTTCAGATCACAGATTGACTGTATCAAGCATAAGGGGCCCTTTAATTTTTAGAAAGTGAAAGCTTTCTGCTGTTTGTCTTCTAACAAAAACGATGAAGTACCAAACCACACATATGCCTGAATATACCTGTTGCTACCATTACTGTTTCAAAAATATCTGCAAGCTGAAAAGCCGAGCTCAGAAAAATGAAACAAATAAACACCCTCCAGAGTTTATAGTAACAGCTGATCCTCACTGTAAAGGAGCAGATGGGACTCATGCAAATAGTATCAGAAAATGGTTTACTCAACATCTAAGCTATCACAAAGATATTAGATGTTCTAACAAGAGAGAAAATATTGTACTTTTAAAGGCAATTTTGTGCTCTAGAAAGTTAAAGCGGCATTTTTATAAACTCAATTCCTCATGTTGTTATCTTTAGAGGGGATAATTTTTCCAAGTACCAATAGCTCAATTAATAAATTCATTCTAGCTTAAGATTTGTATCTATTGAATCATTACAAATTGTTTTTGTAGTGTAACTACAGGAGTAATTAACATACTGAGGATTAGTTGACACTAGTCCCTGTTTAACCAATACAAATGAATGGCAAAACTTCCACAAAAGGCTAAAAAGTATAAAAAATATGCAGCTTTATAATAAAGAATATACCTTAATTTTCTTGGAGAAAACCCCTTTTCCTATCAGAAATGTGGAAAAGTTATTCCTTAACTTCATTCTTACCTCATTAAACTATCAGAGTGCTACAAAACAACACCAAAGTGTGAAATTTTCCTGCTAAAGGGGTGTCATAAAATATCACTGAGAAGGTGGCAATAAGAATAGCTGTTTATTCCTGAAAAATCTGTATTGATAAGGTAAAAGTTTGCAAGATCACAAGGAAGTTGAAAAGGAGGAAGAGGATCAGTTGCTCTGTTTCTGCAAGACCTAGAGGGTATCACACAAAGACTAACAAAGGATATGTTCATGAAAGGTCATAGACATGTAGTTTTCTTTGCCAAAGAATACTAAAATTCTGCTGTTTCAGACAGAGATTTAATAAATCCATGGGAGACTATGAAAGTGTTAGAAGCTATGCCTTAGAAAGACTCTAAGCTGGACAAAAATTGTGCACTAGTTCTCTAAAAATGTCTCACCTACTTGCCCTGTTTGCATTTTGCTCTGGGAACTTCCCTGCAACCACTGCAATGGACAAAAACAGAAGTACAAACTATTCAGTTTTGATCTTTGTGTAGTGATTAAGGACTCAGTAACCTTTGTAGCCTGCTTGACTGCCTAGAAGCAAAAAGCTTTTCCTTCGAGTCTCTCTGCATCTTTCTTTTTTAACACCTGCATTCCACCTCTCAAGCACCTCCCCATGAAGCAGGAGACTGGCCCTGCCATTGCCACACCCTTCTCATAAAGTGGCACTGCTCTTAGGTCCCCAAAGCTCTCTCTCCTCAGGCTGGACAGGTCCAGGTCACCCAGTCCCTTCTCACAGGTCTCCTGACACTGACATGGTGGCTCTCCAGTGGACTTGTCACAGGTTATTGAAGTCTTTCCTGTACAAGGAAAGGGGACAAAACTTGACACAGTAGCTGCACTCAATTATTGAACTGTGCCTTGTGATACACAAAGCAATGGATGCAAAGTGGACATCTTGGTAATGATTTCTTTGTTCAGAAAAAAAATATGTAAGCTCTCTTCTTATTCAATCATCTTAAAACATTGCTAATAATGTAAGTTGCCCAGCTAAAAGATAGTAAAATAGTTCAGATCTCCTAAGCTCCTCTAAAGAGAACAGAGAAGTTTCATTGAAGATAAATCTGCCCCCATCAAAGTCAGCTAAAATATTGCTATTGATTTGCAGAGATATCAGAATATGATACTTCATAAGTTCTTCTCAACAGCTGAAGAGTCAATTACCAAGATTTTCATTAAAAACAATTCAATGTTAAGTGCTACCCAGATATTCCCACTGTTGTCAGATATGACAAATGTTTGAACACACAGAGGAAAGGTAGAGAGGCCAACTAGGTAGCTGGTGGTACACTATTAATGTTCTTTGGCTTTAACAGCACTGAGCAGAGTGAAAAACATAACAGAAGCTTTAATCTTAATGCATTTCTGTAGAAAGCAAGCAAGTAATTTCTAACAATTCCTGATCATCCTGGATGTATCTGTAGAAACTTTGTTCCAAAGAGATTGTGAAGTACAACACAAATCCTGAATAATATCAGTAAAGAGGAAGAATCTAAATGAAGAGCACTAGAATCCATTTTGAAGAAGGATGAGGGAAGAAGAAAAGCAGAGGATTAATCTTCATATGCTGGAAGTATAACATATAAGAACATACTGATCTGCAAGTTCTAAAAATTGGTGGAACATATCTGTAATAGGGAAAAAACTTCAGTTGGTTTCCACAGAGATTTTAAAAATTCCTGATGGTAGATGTTGCAAGTAGCTGCATTTAAACCCTCTGAGCCCCATAAAACACCAGAAGGGAAGTTTTAGAGAAGTTTCAAGTCAATATTTAACATTCCTATTTAAAATTCAAGGAAAGTTCTATTCCACAGAATTCTTTAGCACCCATCCCCCCAACTCAGTCCAAGCAACGTAGGTCAGCAGTACAGTGGACTTAGCTGAACCTGAGATTTGTCCTTAACAGAAGGACAGAGGGATTGCTATTTTTTTCAGTATTTTCACAGTATTTTGCACAGAAATTTCAAACCCTTTTCCCGGAAATAAAGGTAAAAGAAATATCTTGGTCTTCTCCCCATTTTTCTCTAAAGCATCATATTTTTTTTTCTCAGATTTTCAAAAGAGGATCCAAAGAATTACAGCAGTATTTCATTAGAGTCACATCAAACATCATCAGCTTTTCCCCAAATAAACCACAGTCAATCAATTAGACCACTTCAGTGGTAAAGATGTGTAAACAGCTGATTAATGTTTAATGTCAAATTCCTTGCAAAGAAAAAGAGGCAATGAATAGTGCATAAAAAACCAAAAGCTCAAGGGAATAAAAGTTTTACTTT
>VZTT01021836.1:0-31677 GCA_013400855.1 Buphagus erythrorhynchus
TCTGTCTGCAGAGAAGACTCAGGAGACATGACAGCAGAGTAACCTGAGTAGTGTTGAAAGCTGTAAAAAGAGTTAGAGGCAAAACCCCAGGATGTCCACGTTCATGGAAGGCAGAGCAGATGATATTGCACTTAAATTGCATTTTCATTCTGAACATTAGAAAACAGTGTTAGACTAGTCTTAGGAAACTAAGAAACTTAGGAAACAAAACCAGTATAGCCCTGCAATATTTTAGCACTGGAAGTCATTAAAAAGTGACAGTGCAGCTGTCTGCCAGGCATGATGGAGATATAATTTATCCTGATGGAAAAAGGAATGGGCTAGATGAACTTTTGCAGTTCCTTCTGAACTCTATTCTATCAGTTTTGTGGGTTTGGGTTCTGGTGGGGTTGTTAGTTTGGTGCCTTCTAGAGCAGCAAATTATCTCATTACAAGCTGGAGAGAATTGCTGTACAGCCAAACATCTTTTCTTGAAAATTTTGGGGTTCTGATCTTCAAACATTTATCTGTAAATAGGCGAAGCTATGAGGGCAGACTTATTTTGAATGCATTATATTTAAATGTGTCATTATAGTTCTGTAGCTCTCTAGCACGATTTGCTGGTGGGAGATGATGACTGGGATATGCAGAAATCACTATTAAAGTTGAGAGCATTGAAAGGCTTCAGATTCAGTGAATACTGTTGATACTAGTTTTAAGTCATGTATTTAATGAAAATGGGGGGAAAGAACCAGTAAATACAGCTTGTAAAGTAACTAAACTTCTTTTTCCTCATGGCAGCTGCTAGCACATATCTCCTTCAAGGAGACAAAAGTATTGCTGAGTGGCAGCTGTTATTTGCTGGCTGACTTGCTGCTGTCATCTATGTAAAATGGGCAGCTTCCTTTCTCTTTTCTTGTCCTTCCATTTGGCAATATCTTTTCCTTCCTTCTGTTAATCCTGTCTTTCCTGTCATCACCACTGCCTATTGCTATTTTATAGCCCTCCAAAGTGAAAACTTGCAGTTGAAGTCTGAAGCATAGGTTCAGGTTCTTATTTTCTAAGAGCAAAATAGGAAACAGGAATACCCAGGAACTTGCCAGGCACTCAGAATTTCATTACCTATGCTGTTACTGTATTTACACAGATAATGGCCAGTGTTACATAGCAATACAGATATGCTCTCTGTCCTCCTCTATATAGCTGGATGTATGTAGTCAGTGAAGACCAATTGCAGTAAAAGCAATAGAGTTAGCTCAGAAAGCAGGAAAAGTAGTAAAATATAAAAAAAATCTGAATAAAGTATCTATTTCCCAAAAAGCAGATTGTTTAGGAGGCCTTTTTTGCTGTAATATGCCTTTGTTGTGTTGATACTCAGTTCCATATTCCTGTGGTGGTATGCAGGTGATGTATCCATGGCTGTTGCAGTGTTAAAGTGTTGTACTGTTTAAGTCTTCATCCATGTCATGTAGTATGTCGTGTGTAGTTAGATTTAATTGTCCTTTTTTGTGTTTGTCTTTGCTTAATTGCTTTTGCAACCAATATTGCCCGTGCTGCCTCTAACCTTTACACAAATCTCTGTTCCCCAGGCATTCTCTTCCTGCTTTTACCTGTCACGGCTTGCTTTTAATAATTGGCAGAACCTGCATGATAAACTCACTGGGAAAGGCTCCTTGCTTCGTGCTGTGGGAGAAGTCTCACTTCATAGTTTGTCGGTCTGTAACTCTGCAAATGTTCTCAAGGTGCACAGTTTTTGTAAATGGGGGTTCTCAACATCCTGATGAGACAAAGGTGATCTCTGAGCAACTTCTTGCACCAGGTTGTCACTCATGCTGAACTTAATCAGCTTCTGGGACAGAGTGGCTGTTTCTGTGCATAAAATGAATGTCCACGTTGCATTTTTGGAACATTAAAATCTTGCCCTCAAAATTCTCTCTCTTCAGCAGTTAAAAATGAAATCTTTGAGTCTGTAGTGCATGTCCTGTTCTGGCATGTGGTGCTGGATGCTCATGGGGACTGCATACTGGCCTACATGAATAATGAATCACACCCAGTTTATTGCAGTGTGCTCCATTTTTACCTTTCCCCAATTGAACCTCTCTCTGATTATTGCAAGTGTCACACTGAGATGTAGTGTGAGATTATGTAAAAAGCATGTGTCCAGATAAATGGGACACTGGTGAGATACTCTGGTGCTCTGCTCTTGAAGACAGAACAGCAATATAGGACTGTAAGTTATGGAAACACATTCTGTGTTCAGTGCAGCCAGACAAAACACAGACTCTCATCTTTGACTCATGTTACAAGAGAACTCCCTTTAAACTGCTGTCCTCAAATTAACCTACTCCCATGCAAATCTTTGCACTTCTTTTGTCTTTTAATAATGTGCAAGTGCCTTTTGATGCAGAGCTAAATGTTGTCTTCCGTTATGGGTGGAACATGTTTGCAGAATGAGAATTCTGTGATACATCATGTTTCTGACTGCAGACCAATAAGGAAAAATGCTCATATGTTCAAGTGAAGAGGGGAGAGGTGGTGCCAGGCAGGACAAAGAGAGTCTGTGCCTTCACAGCCTGTGAACAACCCACCTTTATTGCATGAGAAGATTTTTTTGTTTTTAGTTATATATCGTTGCTTATTCATAAGCTCTGAAGTGTGCAACAGGATTTTTCTTTTCTGCAAATTGAGTTAGCATATGTATAGAGCTCTGTAGAAAAGCTTTCTGTGCCACTCATTTCTGATTTTTTGACTTGTAACTGATTGGTTATCATGATTCAGATGCCTTCTTATAATAACTGGATGCACATTTTCCTTCAGATGTTTAAGACAGACAAAGATATCGTTCAGAAGTGAGTTGTACCCTCTTGGCTTTCTGAGCCTTTTAATTAGTCCTGCATGCAGACATTTCACAGGTCTTCTCTGTCTTCCTTTTAACTTCCAGAAAGTTTCAAAAGAGGATTACTGAGCTGCACAGTAAATAATAGTCAAAGGCAGAACACCTCATTCCCATTGGCAGCACGAAACTGTGCTTCAGCTCCCCTGAGAATAAATTCTGGAAGTCTGTGCCATGGTTGGTACCTGGTCATCATGCTCAGCAGTGAGAGCTCTGTCATTAGGATTGTCTGAGCTGCTTCAGATCACTCACACTGTGCCACGTCACTCTGCCTGGCCCTCTGCAGTGCTGAGTGGGCTCAGTTTAGGTGACAAGGCTTATGGATGGTGCAAGGGCTCCTGTGGGAGGGTGCTGGCACAGGGTAATGCCTGCTGCAGTACTGAGCCCTGTTTTCCTGTTGCATTTTAAAATTGAACAGTCATTTGGCTCTCCAGAGTTTAATGCAGCTTTGTCCTGGTGGCCCAAGTGCTGAGGGAGCAGTGACAGTGACAATGCTGATGGCTGTGTCTGCTATGGAGGAGTAGTGGGGAACAGGGATTTTTGAAGTCAACCCAGTAAACCTATTTCATTCAGGATAAGATTGTTAAAATGCTCCTAAGCATGGAATTAAGGCAAACTGACTTCAGATATTTTTTCTAACGTGTGACAGATGTGTTTCAGTAATGATATTGATTTAATCATCTGTGTGACTGACAGGACCTCAGTGTGATACAATAAAGATCTTGGCAGTACAGGTGAATATACAAGTTATTTCTTCCTAATGACATCTTTCTGATAATAATTAGTATTTTTTTACTAATGTCTTAGAAAGTTAACAAGATTCTTCTTTTGACCTTTTCAAATCTCCTGTCCAAAGCTGCTCTTTTTCACCCGTTGACAGAGTAGGGGATGTAATCTGACATAGATTTGAAATGAAATGTCACAAGCTGAGGACATTATGAGAAATTAGGTAAAAAAAATTTGCTTTCAAGTGCCATTTTCTGAAATTTTTAGAGATAAACATGAAATACTTAACTTTACATCAAATAAAGATTTCAGCTCATCAGGTGGTTTGAAATCTTCCTAAAACTTAGGAATGATGCAATGAAGTAATGAAACAAAATATAATAATACCAAGGAGAAACATCTACTATCAGATCATATTTTTCATAGGAATATTGTTACAGTTACTTATGCACAATTTAGTAGAACTTTCTCCCTTGTCTCTTCATTTCCACTACAGATAATAATTTTGGGACATTAATACCCAGCTATATTTTTATCTTAGCTTTTGAAGTAATAGGAAAGGACCTCAAAAGAATATTTAATCCTTGATTTACCAATCTCTTACAACAAGGGACCACCCCAGCTTTTTGGGAAAGCTTGCCTTACTGCAATTGCTGGGTGGGGAAACTAAGAAAACAGGTAAACAAAATATAAAAACCAGTAATTTTTTAACTCTTAAATTACACTGGGTTGCATTAAGTTGTCTCTAATTGTAGCAGGAATTATTAAAAGGGGCTGATGTTCTCCATGGATTTCTGTCATTCAAAAGGGCAGGTGTTGAGAGCAGTTGGGAATTTGGAATTCATTCTTGTGCCTCATGCACTGCAGTCTTTGGCACACAGGTTGAGTAACACCAGTGACTGTCTCAGCTGCAGTCAGCTCTTACCACAGAAAGGAAAAGCTTCATAGCACAACAAATGTAAAACATGTGCTGTGTGTCCATCTAGCATATATATATTTATAAAAAAGAGCTGTGTTTGGCAGTTAGGCTAGAAGAGGATAGTACTTTCATGTACACAAAATGTGCCATTTTTTTCTTTTTAGAAAACCAGAGTTAGGATGTGAACTGGTGCAGTTGCCAGAAGTTCTGCATTGCATACTGCAGTATTTAGGTACTGAGAGAGCTTTTTATTATATTAAGGAACATCTTGGGTAGCCTAACAAATGATGGCTATTTGTCTGCCTCTCTTCAAAAGCCTACAGTGATTCTATAGGTTCACTGTACTATTTTCTAACTGTATGCAGCAGTTAAGATAGAGATAAGGGGAGAAAAAGAGTTAATTTTTTTGCTGCAGTTAAAACCTATTGCCTTTTGCACTGTATCTAATGCATATGAAGAGCAATTATTATATTTTTATTTTCGTTAATCATATGTATTTGGAAATTCTCCCTCATCTTTTTTAAGATAAGTCCAATTCTCCTGGTAATTTTCATATGTCATCTCATTAATCTCTCATTTTTTATCCTTTCCTCTGAATTAATTTTCCTTATTTCAGTCTCTTTTTTAAAATGTGGGTCCCAAATACAGACACCGTAATTAAGTTTAATTTTCATTAGTGCTCAGTAGAACAGGAAGACTCTTACATATTTTTTCTGTGAAGTTACTGATTACACATTCAAGAGTGCTGCTTTGCTGAGGTGTGTTTAGAGTAGCCTGACATTTTGGCCAGTTCTGGTTTGAGAATCACAAATTCTTTACAGGCCTGTGTGAATGTGTGTGCTGGGATCCACTCACACATTTTCTGCTCCTGATCCTGTTACCTTTTAGGTGCTTAGAGAAGGATTTATTTATTTATGCTCAAATAATTCTATGGAAAATGAAGGCTGGCTGACTCACAGCTTTGACCTTTCATCCTTTGTAAAGATAAGTACTGCACTTTGTTTTACATTCTCTGGGACTTTACCCATCCTCTGTGATTTCTGAGAAATTAATACTAATAATTGGTGGCTGCTGCTAATTTCTGGAATACTCCAGGGTTTTCCATCAGGCTCACTTAGTTTGAAAGCATGTGCTGCATTCAAGGAATATCTAATGTAATAGAAAGTTGTCTCAATAGTCATCTTCCTCTGGTTTCCAGTGATTAAGGAGCCCAGTGTTAATATAATTGTTTTTTTAATAGGGTTAATGTATTGAAGGAAAAGGAGAATAAACATCCCTACCTAGAACCACATTCATTTGAGCAGAAATTTCAAATTAAAATAGCTAACTAATTGTAAGGAGGTGTTTACATTTGTTCCCATAAGGAAAAGCTCATGCATACATTTGAAATTTAATGTGTTGAATCATTGTCTATCTTTGCATGATGAAAAATTATTGTAATTTCCCAGTGATCTGATCTCACCCAGGCATATTGGTCTGGCACTTCTTGATTTACATTCTAATGCTTCATGTGTCATAACCCACACATCAGAACTGACCTGCAGGCTTGTGACAACATCTGGAAATTTGCAATTTTTTTTCCCTAAATGAGTAATTCAGCCTCTTTGCCACAGATGCAGAAACTTCTTTTTAAAAGATATCAAGGGAGCTACTGTAAATGGTTTTCCTGATGTTAACTGGGAGTTCAATAGTATTGATTTGTACCACAGAAAGTTATTAAAGCTTTATAAATGAGTCATTTAAAGCTTGACTGACCTCTCTTCAGAATCCTTCTCCTCCCATTCTTTATAATTATATTCTTTCTGTATAAGACTTGTCATCATTAACCAACTTATATAGCTTCCAATTAGGAAGTAAATACTGTTCCCCCATTCTTTTTCAAGATATGGTTTTATTAAGATCTGCTCACTGAAAGGGAAGGTTTTCTTTGTGTGGTAGTGAAAAGCCTACGGAGTGCATCAAATTTGGTTTAAATTCATTGGAATCCTAATAAGCAGAACCTGGTCTGCAAGCTGAAGGTTTGCAGAGGGATTTATCTTGATAAAATAAATTCATAGGAGGCCCTTAGTTCTCTCCTGAGCAAGTGCAATTCAGATGGAACAGAAGAAATTTAATTAAATTATCTGCTCATCCCAAAACAAGGGCTTTTGCTTTGTTAATTTTCTTTCTTGATCTTATCAATAAAATTGATGAATCAGAATGCAGTGGAACTGCTTAGACAATGGATGTAAGCCCCTCCTGGCTATGCCATTTCTGTATAGAATTATAGAATGGTTTGGGTTGGAATGGACCTTTAAAGATCATCTAGTCCCACACCCCTTCAATGAGCAGGGACACTTGTAACTAGATCACAGAATCAAGTGTCAGTATTTTAAGAAGAAATTGGAAATAATTCTTGCAGACTCCAGATTTGAAGGGAATTGCTTGTATTGGAATTTTATATTGAACACTGAATTTTGTTGACACAATATGGAAAAGTGCCAGTTTCCCATCTCAGTGGGAATGTGCAGGCCTCTTTCTGTCAGAGAGACTAAGCTGTGTTCTTTAGTCATGCAGGGTTGCCTCTGATAACCCTTGATGTAAAGAACTTGGGTTATATCTGGCAGGTTTCAGACATGAGTGGGAGGTTTTCACTTGCCTGTTCTGAGGTGTGTGTGTTTTATCCCCATGATAAAGTCAGGATGCCTGTTCCTGTGCAGATTAACAGCTTAGCTGTGCCTGTACTGTAGTCAGCAGCCACTGCTCCACTCTGTCAAGGTAAAGTCACTTCTGTTCTCCTGTCTGCTGCCTTGAAGTCCAGTTTCCCTATCTGTGTTAGGCCTAGTTCTTTGATGTGTTGTTTATTTGCCATACCAAATCACCTTTCAGAATGTTTGTGGAATAGCATCTTACACCTGCAGGATAGCTGGCCTCAGAGCACTCCTGTAAGTCTTTACCCTCTAATTCTACTGATCTTTCTTTCCCTCCTGAGTAATTTTTACCAGTATTGTTCTTCGTGGTTTTCTGTTGTCAACTGAACTTTGCTTGTGTCAGGTTCAAATTATACTGGGTGTGCTTTTCAAGGCAAATGGTACAGTAAGCCTGGGAAATTTGACAGGGCCATACTAGCTGAAATATTGTATCCCCAGTCTAACTGCTCTTGAAAATTGAGCTTTATTACTTTTGAATCAAATTTCAGGATTATATTCTAGGAAGAATTGTGGTGAGAATTAAATACCTTTTCTTGGTGGTGGTTAGGGGTCCTATATGGCAGTTGTAAGAGTTTGCAGAGTGGCCACAGTTTTGTGTTGCTGTTACCAAGAGACAAGTAACAGCTTGAAGAGTATGAAGTGGTGCATTCCTTCTTTATCTCTTTTGCAGAGAGGAGTCAGGATAGCACTGGAGCAGTGCTGTCTGACTCCAGTTCCACACAGGATATGTTTAATGAGCCTGCCAGTTCTCAGGACAGCCTGAAGAAGACTTACACAGAGAAGAGAATTTCTACTACCTGTGCTGAAACACTGATGCTCAGCAAAGAGACCCTGGGATCTGCAGAAGAAAAGGGTATGCCTGATTTAATAGATAATGTCAGCTACAATAGTCTCATTAAAATGTTTCTCCTGGCTTGCACTGAAATATGCTGCACTGTGACTAAGAATTTTAAGTAGGTATCATTGCTGCCTGTATGTGTGTAGCTTAAATTTGGAGCTGTGCCTCACTTATGTGGCCTGCTATCTATCTGCTAAATCTTACAAAGGAAAAATAAGGATAAACTGCTATATTTGGTGGCCCTTTGACTGATTTGCCTTCTTTTAGGTAATTATTTGCTTTTTCTTCAGTGTTTCATATTTTTAAATAATGTAAAGAGTAGTTATTTGAATATAGTCTCAAACAAGACTTTTTTACTTTTCCCAGGAATAGATGCCCTTTTTGTTTTGTCCCAGTAGCAGCTTAATATTCATTACAAAGAAGAGCAGAAGTAGTAGAATTTAGATGCTTTATTCCATTGTATACTTCATTCCAATGGAGGGCTAGAAATGCTCCCTACCAGATTTTTCCATATAAAATAGTACATGTATAATATAATAGGTGTTCTGTATTCCACTGGAAAAATGGTTTTAAAATCCATTAGCTGGAATTTCCCTTTGCCTGATGTTTGTACAGTTGGATGTGGCAGTAGATAAAGAGGCTGGACTTCAACAGGGAAAGACAAACAAACCAATGTGTAAATTTTGTCCACCTTTCCAGGCCATGGCTGTTTGTGGGATTTTAAATCTTCTTTGCCAGTTCACACTTTCCCAGTTTCAGAGATGCAGGGATCATGCTACATGGATAGTCCTGAGTCACTTCCCTGATCTCACTAGGAACAGGTGCCAAGCAGTTTTCTCTCAGTTTGCAGACTTGGATTACCTTGGTTTCTTGTTTTTAAATGTATTTTACTTCAGTCTTGCCTAAGCTAGGAAAGCCTGTGGTGGTGCTTGCATTAACATGCTGAAATAGATGCCAGTTCCCAGTTTTGTGAAATAGCATTTCCACAATCACTAAATCCAATAGTCTTTTGGCTACTAGACTAAAAGCATGGCTCTTTTTCAGGCTTGCAGTGAGTTGTGTTATTGACATCATTTGTCTGTCAGAAAAACCATCAGATGCATTCTTAAATTACTGGTGTTTATTAGAACAGATGTTGTTTCCCATAAAGCTACCTGTACAGTAAAATTATAATGGATACAGACATCAGACAAGCACATTTTGAAAAATGTGAGTTCTGTAAAACATATTTGACTCAGAAGTTCAGCTTTATCAGAGAAAAAGTTACAGAGCAGCTTTATATTTGAGGATTAAGTACATTTTAGTTTATCTCTACGCTCTCTGCTGGGAGGTAGGATGTAATGTAAGAGGTTCTTTATCCTAGCAAAGACAAAGACATGGTAAACTTCCATGACTAAAAATCAAAGTTAAAGAAATGAATCTGCATGTAGCATGTGTGTTTTCACAATAATGGTTAGCTAACAGGAAACGTGGAAGCTGCCACTGTAACAAGATACTTTCTGAAGTAAGATTTGATATCCTTCAACAAAAGATGGGTCAATTGAATTGTAAGTTACCAAGTTAATCACAAAAATATTTACATGGAACTGTGGGTTCTACATTATGCAGAAGACCACGTGAGCTGCTGCTGATCATTCTGTCTGAGCCCATTTTGTGTTCTGGGATTGTGTTCTTCTAGGCAGACTATTAAGAATAATACATTTCACTTGGGAGGGTGGCTTTAATTTTCTATTCTATCTTCTTTTCTTTGCAATAAAATGTTACTGAATTTACTCTTATTTTGGCTTTTTTCCCTCCTTCTCCTCAATCTCCCAAGTGTATGCAAAACCTTGCATTGTGTGAGGTGTGCTGAATTCATACTATTGTTCAGGATAAAACCAAAATGAAGACAATGGAAATATCACTGTGTGGCTCTGTCAGTGAGTTGCAGGGTACTTACTCAATGAACATCACAAATAGCCATACATTTTTTTTGGTATTTCTGTCTATGCTTTAATGAAGAAAAGGATTACCTTTTGTCATACTGAATTTTTGTCATTTTCTATATGTCATTTGCCATTTGGAAATGGCAATTTCACTGCCACTTTTCTCTTACTGTTCCATCTGCAGGGAAGTCAGAAGAGCTGCTGGACAGCTCAGAACCTTACGATCCTGCTGAGCCTACTGGCCAAAAACTGGTGCTGGATGCTCAGTGTGCTTCTGGCAATGCCCTCAAAGCTGCCATGCCCCCAGGCTCGCAGTGGGACTGCAGGAAGAAGTCTGACCCTTGTGGGGAGGATGGCTCTGAATTTCCCCACGGGCTCCCCGCAGACCTGGAGGAGCAGCGCAAGTTCCTGACGGAGCAGTGCATCTCCTCCTTCTGCCTGTGCCTCAGCCGCTTCCCCCAGCACTACAAGAGCCTCTACAGGCTGGCCTACCTGTACACCTACAGCAAAACACACAAGGTGAGCTCTGAGCCCGGGCAAACCAGCTGTGCTACCCCTGTGTTAAATACAGCTGGCTCCATGCAGCTTGGAATGGAGCTACACTTCAGCTCCTAGAGTGTCTGACTCGTGTGTGAGGTCAGTTAAGGAGAAAATTTCTTTTTTGTTATTGAACTAAGTAATTTTCTGTCATTCAGTAGAGAATTACATTTTAGATATGTCATGTAAATTAAGATGTTCTCATAAAAATGGCAGCAATTATTTATTTTACTGAATAAGTGGACTGAAAAGTGACTTGGAAGCAGAAATTAATCAGTATTGTGTAAACACATAGTGACACAGATAAACTTTCTGGGTATCCTGGGTCTGTGTAGGAATAGGACATTGAAATGATCAGAGGTATTTTACTGTTTGTCATAATCCAGGTTTGAATTCACAGGTTTTATATTTGGAAGTCTTGTATTAAATCATATGCTGTTCTGCATGGCTTCCTGAATTTTCTTCCCCACCAGTACTGAAGCTTATGTGAACAATAGGGAATGGAAACAAATTGTACCCCTGGCCTCGAAGTAGAAAATGTCACCAGTGTCACTGCAAAGTGAGCACAAGCAAATCTTAGCAACCTACTGGAAGGTGATGCATATTCCATTTGTCTATAGAGTGATCATCCAGAAAAATATCACCCTTTTTTATAGAGAGCTTGTTTTGAAAACATTCTTACGCTGTTTGTATGTAACAGTTGTTAATTTTTCCATGGAGCTAATCATGAATAGGAGCCATAGATTCCTGCAATCTGTCATTACTGTTGCTGACATGATTTTGTATCAACATTCAACAAAAAAAGCTGCCTGTTTTCAATTTATTGGTTCAAATAGCATGTCCTTGCCTGAGGAACTACTTGGAAAATATTTTCTTCTATTATTTTTCCCCGATGAAGCTTTCTCTTTTGCTTTTTATATCTCCCTCTTTATATAAATATCAACTCAATAATGGATTTCTATGTGAAATACACATTGTTGTCTAAATCTGTTTCCTCTTGGAACTCAGAAAAACTGAATCCTGCCTGTTTGAGCCTAGTAGTTACCAGGCTGGCTTCAATGAGCATTTTTGGGTTTCACTGTCCTTTTTTATTACTTCTCTGCATAATGAACAGCCACTTGACATGGCAAAACCCAAATAATCTTCTTATTGATGTATGTGCACTACATATTTTCCCATGAGTTTTACATTTTCTTTCTTTAATGACTCATTCAGGTTCTTTTGTAGAGCAATGTCCAATGTCTGTGTTTTAATGGCACATTTCTGTGTCTTTAGTGGAAGTTATACTCCTGCACAAACTTAAAACACAAAATGGGTCTATGCAATGTCATCAGTAACTGGAGTAAGAATTATGCTTACATTTACTCATAATATGCCTGATTTAAAAAATGAGATAAATTACATCAGGTTGTGTTGTTGGGGTCAGAGTGGTAAATTTTAGAAAACTGAGATTAATTTTTAACACCATATAACCATCTTGGAAAATTCAACATTTATGTTCCAACGCCAGGAATTTGCATGAAGAATTTAGACTGATATCCAAAATTCATGGTTGGCTGGGAAAAGGAGAGGATTGGCAGGTCTCCATAGTGCATAAAAAACAAGTTTTCCCTATGCAATCTGTTTTCTCCCATTTCACAGTTTTCCTGGTTTTGCTGTTGTGACATTAGTGAAGATAGTTGAGTACTTTTTAGAACATCTTTTCCAACTCTTTGAACATTTTGTTTGGTTACATATTCTGTTGGGTTTTTTTCCCCTGCAAAATCCATCTTAATATTTGGAGTCTATTTTTCTTTGTTTTAGTCTGTTATCAGAATAAATTTATACATAGCTGTTTTTAGTTGGAGTGAATGTGCAGGGAAGTATGGATGAATTTTCAGAAGTTACTTCATTGCCAATTTGGGCAGTAGTTTCAGTTTCCCATTAACATTGTCTTGAAGTAAAGTCTTCATCCTTTGTGATTTTTACCTCCAAAATGAATGTTGGCACTGTTTGGAAGGAGAAGTTAGGACTTGGCAAGACACTGTCAGTGTAACTTGTAAAATACAAAAAGTATTTGCTTTATGGTCCTTATGGATCAGTATGTGGAGCTGGTCAGATAATCTGTAACCAGCAGGTGGTCAGGAAATGAAAATATTTACTTCCATGCTTTTTTTTAATCTCAAAATGAAAAGTGCTCTGTAAATCCTAGAAGAATCTGCTCACAAAGACTGTGTCAGTTTTTAAGTTTGTATGTCCTATAATGCCTGTTATTAGCAGAGCCCTTAATGGGGAAATGAATGTTGGGTGTGACATGAGGTCAGTGACATGACAAGTCAATCCAGGCATGATACATGCACGTAAAAATTACAAGATTATATGTATGTAGGCTTAATATATACTTAGATGCAGATGTAATCTGGAAGCATAATAGATGTAACCACTTCAAGTAGAAGCAGTTTGATAATAACAGTTCATTTGAAAGGCCACCCTTCAAATCAGTAGTCTTTTTATTTTGCTTTTATTTGATGCAGGAGTAGGAGGAGTTTTTTGAGACAAAGCCTTCTGGTGGACTGTAAATGAAATCAGAGGGAAGGATTAAAGTATACTGGAGTGTTTTGTTCATCTCTCAGAAACACTTTGTGGAGTTTTCAGTTTAGGTAAAGGTGCTTCTGACACCGTTGAGTTAAGGGGTATCCATCCCAGGTGACTCAGAATTCCACTTGGTTGACCCTAAGAGATTTTCCTTTTCTACTTCAGCTTTTTTGCAAGTTACTGTACCCTGTCAGTCATCTTGTCTTTGAATCTTGGGGTGATAAAGATGTGGGAGGCAACAGCTGAACTGGAAAGAGTATTTCATAATTGCCCTGAGTCAGACAGCCAAATCCAGCATTTCAGACTGGCAAGCAGTGTGCCAAGAAGAATAAATCCTTTTTGCTGTGTCCTGGATCCCTTCACCCACTCCTAATAACTTCATCAGCTGAAAACGAAGCAGAGCAGACTCTGTGAAATCTAATGAGTTGAGACCTGCTCAGGCATATTTACTGGGAATAAGTGATCATGCTGATTTAAGGAGAAGGGTAGTGGAAAATCTGTAACTATGTCTTTTATTCCTATTAGCTTTGATTGTGTGAAGTTACCGTGTAATTGCCCCATTTGTCTGAATGATCTTTTCTCCTCCTGGCTGGGTTACTGCCATCATCTTGTTCAATAAAAGCCTGTGAGTTATGTGTACCAAACACATGCCTGTGGATGGTCAGTGTAATGAGCAGGGCACATCCCAGCACCAGAGCATGATGCTACAATTAATGATACAATTAATGATCTCTTAACCCTGTCCTTGTAGTGAATACATCCATAGCTGGGATTTTAGATGTAAGTGTTGTGGTGGGATAGTAACTTTCTTAAAGGTTTTGTTTTCCTTGAATTTTTATGTGATAATTTTAACTGTAAGATTCAGATTACCACACATTGGGCAAGTTTTACTTCATTTTCACACTTGGAAATTAACTTACATTTCTGATGACTGTGATTAGCAAAAAATCAAACAAATGTGCCTGGATCTTGGATGTTCCAATAGGCTTATTTTTGTTGGATTCTGATTTTATTCAAAACAAGATGACTTTCATGGAAGACCAGATTTTTGTAGGTTCTCTTGTGTTCTGTTTTCTTCTGTATGTATTTCCAAGTATTTTTCAGGATTAGGTTAACAGGATTACAGAAATAGATATTACAAAAGAAGTTATGTAGAAAAAAGTTAGTATGCAGTTGAGTTTACACCCTTTGCTTTCTTCAATCTTAATTAAATTTGACACTCAATGATAATAATTAAATTTACTGATTCCCATGACCAGCCAGAAAGTACCTTGTGATGTTTATGAGTGAATATGTATTTGTTCCATACCAAAAGAAAGCTATCCAAATCCTCTTGATTATGCTGCACTATAATCATGAAGGTCCTGTGTAAGTATCTCTATGAGCTCTTGGAATGAGGGATTTTTGACACCCATAAATATCTTATTTACGTTATTATTGCCAGCGTTCAGCCCTCTTGCACATGAATCCATAATAAGCATTTTGCTAGAGGGGATGCTCCAGTTCTGGTAAGACATTGGAGGTTTCTGCATGATTACTGTCATTAGCACAAAGGCACTGATGATTGAGCAAAGCTTTTACTGTTTCACTGGGGTCTCATAAACAAAAATAATCTGGAACACAGGATAAGAACTTCTCTAATAAACCCCCCACCCCAACACACACACATACGTGAAAAAAGGATATTACAGCTGGAATACACTTCTTGGATGGACACGATTTAATCACATTTATGACTCACAGAAGTGTATTTCCAGTCCACAGAACACAAGAGTGCAACATTCTCATTTATCTCTATGAACCAAACATCTTCCTCTTTCTTTCATGCCCTCTGTTGTGAAGTTTTCTGTACAAGAGCCGGTCACATGTGTCTCAAATGCCACTTTGGTACCCTGAAATAAAAAATGAAGTAAAGCAAACCTTCCATCAGTGAAATCTCACAATTAATAATTGTCCCATCTGTTGGTAACATTCTGCCTGGAGCCAACAGCTGTCCCTTGTTCTCAGCTACATAAGAGAGCTTCATGCACTGAACTCTTAGTGGAATAGTGCTTTTATAAAATTGGTTGTCTTCTATCATTTTTGGTTTGTCTTCTATCATTTAGTCCCCTACTGATACTTGTTAATTCATTGAGTGCTATTAACAAGTTTGATGACAGCCATGGAATTTCCAGGGAGGTTCAGTGAACTTACATGGAGGGCAATGGCTGGGTAGGGCTAAAAGCTCTGAATTCACCACCCCACTAAAAGAAGGCTGCAGTTTAAGCCTGAAGGTCGAGGCTTTGGCTCTGGCAGGTATTCCCTGCAGGCTGGCCCAAGGAAAGAGCTGGAAGTGCTTCCAGAGAGTGGGAGTGGGGAGAACAAATACTGTTGGAACAGCAAGTATGTGAAAAACAAGAGAAGACACTGCAGGTTAATAAATAAAAGTGTTCTTTGTTTGTACTTTCACCTGTGGTGGCAGTTCCATGCCCTGCCTAGCACTCACCTGGCTGTTGTTGTCCACAGAACCTGCAGTGGGCACGGGACGTGCTGCTGGGCAGCGGGGTGCCCTGGCAGCAGCTGAAGCACATGCCTGCACAGGGCCTCTTCTGCGAGAGGAACAAGACCAACTTCTTCAACGTAAGTTTACACAGCTGATAAACACAGTGCAAGCTCTCAGCCACCCCTGCAACACCTGCTTCTCGTTTGAAAGGGTTGCAAAGGGATGGGGATGTGAAATTCCACACAGGCATGTTAAACAAGCCATGAGCAGCTCAAGGAAAGGAGAATTACAGAGGTATTTACTCTCTCTTGGAGGGAACCATACTAGAAAGATTATTTTTGGTGAGCTTGAGAACTTGGAGAGAGAAGCACCAACATTTTTTCAGTTATGCATCACTTATCATATACTTGATGGCTGAGCCTTCTTTAAAAATTCCAATTTTGTTCATCTTAATTATCTTCTTGTTTATTGTTTCTCAACTCAACCTGCACTTCTCACGATGAAAAATAATGCTATTTGCTCTAAGAACTCTGCTGAGTTGGAAGGAGCTTTCTTGTGCTCTGCTCTGTGTAGCATGGCTCAGCAGAGTCTCCAAGCCCTACAGTGAGGCAGCAGCACTGTCACAGAGACTGTCCCTGTGTCTGTGATCACTTCCACAGGGGTTCCTGTGCCTCACTGACATGGGACACAGAATGCTTCTTTGACTCACATGGGCATTTATCAATCAATTCCCTGCTGTGATTGCCACTTGCACACTGTTTTCTTTTCTGTGCTATGTCCCAGGATTTTTGCCTTCTCTTTTGTGTTAGGGTTCTTTAGCAGCTCTGGTTTGCAGTGCGTGGTGAGAGCTGGAGATGCTGTGCTTGTCATTCTGGGCTGAGTACAGCCCAAATCTGTTGTGTGGTTGCCTGTGATGGCAGTGACAAAATTTTGTGTCTCTGCTTTCCCATCCAATGCTTCTGTTTTAATATTGGAATTGTGAAATTTATTTCAGCTTTATATCTGTTAACATCTATCTTAATTTTTGCTGTATGTTGTGTTAATTAGCACCTCTCTGCAAACCTCTTTTAAGTACAAGGTAAGTGCTCTTCTCTGGTTATAATACAGCTAAGGAATACTGACAATGGTTCAAAATTGATTCATGGATCATCTGCAAAAAGGGTTTCTATATCATTACATCTTTCTGGAGAGAAGTTTTGATTAACAAATATTGTCAGCCAGCAACTAAATCCCATGCACCCATCTGATCACTCCCCTCCCATATCCTCCATGGGATGGGCAGGAGAATCAGAAAAAAGGTAAAGTCTGTGGACTAAGATCAGTTAAAAAAATGAAATAAAAAATATTCTAAGGATAGTAATGAAAAGGGAAATAAGAAATAAGGAGGAATAAAACCCAAGAAAAACAGGTGATGCACAGTACAGCTGCTCAGTACCTGCTGACTGATGGACCAGTTCCCCAGCAGCAATCAGCCCCTCCTGGCCAGCTCCCCCCAGTTTCTGTACTGGTTTATATACTTACCTCTGTTCCACCCTTTGGCCAGTTCCAGTCAGCTTTCCTGGCCATGCTCCCTCCCAGCTTCTTGTGCACTTCCTCGCTGGCAGAGCCTGGGAAGCTGATTTAGAGTAAGCACTGCTTAGCAACAACTACAACATCAGTGTGTTATCAACATTATTCTCACACTGAATCCAAAACACAGCACTGTACCAGCTCCTAGGAATAGAATTAACTCCATCCCAGCTGAAACCAGCACAGTCTGATAGGGCAGACTAAGCAGTGGTGACCTGATTGATGGCTACATGGCTTTGTGCTGATTTCCCTGCACTGTCTGCCAGTTTTCCCTACAAAAATCCTGCTGTGATTAGCCCCTCACACTTCTGAATGCTTGGACTCAGATTCACACAGTGCAAAGTATTGCTGTGGAAATTAATGGAATTATTCAACGTGCTTCAAGCCAAGTGTGAACTTTGCATGATCAAGGCTGACTTGTTCATCACTGCAGGGTTAAGTGTCAAAAGTATTCTGTTTTAATGTATGAGGAAGATGAGCAGTAGGGAACTGAGAGGTGTGTATAAGGGAGTGTTTCTACTTGAAAATGTGAATTACCACATTAAGAGAGATCAGTGGTTGACCTAAATTGTGTCTAGTTTTTGAATGCTAATGCTAGCTAATTTAATTTAAAGAGATTCCACTGTATTCCTAGGTGGAATTTTCTAGCATTATTTCAGGAAGTAATTATTTCTTACTCTGCATACTGATATCTTTATACTCTGAGGGGTGAAAAGTACTAGTATAGATCCTAGACTGCAGTATAATAACGTTATTTTGTAAATCAACAAAAAGTTAATTCCCATAATTGATTTCTTTAATCAAAAATTAGATACACTTTGAAAGAAAAGACAACCTTCAACAAAAGGTATATGCTGGTCCAGTGCAATATATTGGGAATACTGGTAGAAAAGATAGAAGGTATTTGTAAATTATGTTCTCAGCTTAAACTTGAGTCTGTCAGCATAAAAAGGTAGTGTTAGTCTTGAGTTCTCCATGTATACCACTGTCTCCAGGCTTCAGAAATTTTGGTTTGGGGGTGAACTCCAGTGTCTCAGCTGTGGGGACATCTTGACTTATTTCTGCATGCATGCAGGTTAGTCTTGCTGGTAACAGGCATGAGTTTAGCATGATAAAATATTTTGGTGGTCTCATTTTCTACCCAGCAATATTTTCAAAATCCTCTTCAAGTAACATTGTGTGAAGCATGTGGCATTAATCCAGAACAGATGACACAGACATAGCACAGTGAGAAAATCCAGATCTGAGAGGGAAAGGGCTACAAGTGCCCATGACAAAAAGCTGGTGGTGTCAGCTGACATTCCAGAATTGGACAAACCTAAATCTGTGAACGACTTGGAAAACAACCTCTCAGCTCTGCTGACCTTGCCTGGGTTAAACCACAACTGTTCTGTTCTCATGCAAAGCTCCCAGCCAGGCAGTGGGGAAGAGGCTGAGCTGCACCATCTGGGTCAGAGCTCTGGTGTGTCATCCCCTGTGCAGATGGTGCTGCAGCCCACTGTCCCAGCTCCTGTCTTCACATACAGACTCGGGTGATAAAACACAAGTTCTAGCACTCTACAGAAGTAGTCTCATCTAATCTTAGAAATTAAATGGCCAACCTTAAAATTTTCTAAGTCTATTAATGTCCCCCAGGGTTATTTCCAACAGAAACCTTTTACCCAAAGTGTTTATTTGCTTCCATAGAATGCCTTTGACTTTCTGAGAACTCTTTAGCCTTCATGATACAAAAGAGTTAAATGAATGTCTCAGCGGTTTTCTGTAGATACTTTACTACTGGAATACCTTTTTCTTCTGCAGCAAGTAGCACTGGGTTTTTACTCTCTTGCAGAGAAGATTTAGGGTTGTTGAAATTACAACTGACTCAATTTTACAAGTACAAACAACAGAGTGCAAGAAAGCAAGCTAGCAGCTCCTCCCAGACATTTTATAAATCATGCATACTCCTAGTAGAATTATTTAGGAAATGTTTATGACAGCACTGTATGAAAAGAAATAAACCTGGGTAAAGCTGTCTCATGTTAGATTTTACTGCAGAACTGCTGGTCTGGATCTGTGTGTCGCGGGCTGTTGTATAATTTGTTAGCTGTCACTCTTCTGCAACTTAAATGAGCAAAAAATGTTCAGTTAGCCCTGACTTCTTCTCATTTGGCATATTAGAATAATGTCAGGATGCTCAGAACTTCCCTTTTTCAGTTCTGAGAGTTACTGCATGATTGTACCAATTTGTTTCCCGAGCAGTAAAGAAAGGCCCTGATTTTCTGTAAGCAGAGGTTTGTGCATGTTCCTGGCTTTGTTAGTGATGGCAATCATATGAATGAATATTGCTGTTAGATTTTAAGGAGTTTTAGCTGTGTTCCTATAAATTGCTGTCAAATCTGATTTGTTTGGCCATTTCTCTCTTGCATATACAGGTACATTGCAGCTTTTCTCCTCTTCCTTTTCTCAGTGTCAGTGTAAATATATGCAGAGATTTTTTTTTTTTAGGATGGCTGCAGGATGGTTTCTATAGTAACTAAATTAGAAATTATTTTAGCAGGAGGAAAAAAATTCCAATATATTGCTTTATATAGTAGGGCACTTTCTTATATATCCAGATTTCATGGTACTATTAATAAAACAAAGTTAAACTTTGTGCACAGATGATGGGCATTGATCAGGCTGTGGGTAGGTGGGGATTGTGGAAGGAGCATTTTGGTGGTTGAGCTCCACTTATCAGCAAGTTCTCCATATGGTTTAATATACACTATTTATATTTTCCTGGCACATCTTCTGTGATAATAATAATCTGTTGTAATAAAGATCTTCATGTCCATCTTTGGTAACTGTTCCCCACAGACAAAAGCTGTGCATGCACACCATATACTGTAGTGTAGACACTGATGTGCCTGAAGTCTTGCTGCAAACTGTTATGGATAATTGTTCTATTTTTAATTCCAAAAGCAATGCAGTGTGTTTATTCTCTTCTGTATGTGTAAAGCCCTTCATTCTGTGATCTGGGCAAGCAGGGTCAAATTAAGGTGAGGGCATCCACTGGGTGCCTGAAGCTGGAGACAGCAGTGAGCTCCGTTTATTTTGCCTTTGTTCATGCCAAGTGTGACTGTCAGGAGACTCTGCTGAACAGAAGGGTGGGTTCTGGACACTGAGTAGTTGAAGTCTGAAGTTGATGCTGCAGGTTTCTAAAGGTAGTTCTTATTACACAGCATGGTGTTACCCAGTGAGAGCTTTCTCTCCATGTAGCAGGTTCTTCCCCTAGTTGTGTTCCAGGCTGAGAGTTACATCTGCCTGTCTTAAGAGGAAAGTTGGTCCTGGAAAGGAGAGCAGGGTGCTGTTCTGGGATTCTGTGTGACCAGAGCCATACAGGTGAATTTGAGATGTAGAAAAGAAGGCTCTTATGAAGTCCCCAGTATAGGGAACAAACAGGCAACATGCCTCAGCTCTCCTGGAAGCTGGGCAGTTCTATCAAGGAAATTTCATTTTATGCCTGAATTGTCTCTATATACCCCATAGATAGACATTACTGGTCACTGTCAAAAATATGGCATTGAGTGAATGCATGGGATTTTCTTTTGATCCAATCCAACCACTGTTTGTTTCTCTCCCATTTCCTGAAGTGTAACCCCAGCATTAGTGATTCCCATGCCTTTGATTAAAATGCAAGATTTGTTGCAGAATTTAATGTCTGTGTTAGAGACAGCTGGCTATATATCATCCAGGGGAAGAGGGAAATCCATTAGCAGTGCTCTGAACCTAATTTAGATGTGTGTTCTGCCCAGTCTGAGTTTGCTACTAATGTTGGCTTGAAGAACCCCCAAACAGAACACAGTGCCAAGGGGCAGCTCTTCAAGGTTGCTTGAGACAACCTGACTGAAAGCCAAGGTTCAGTATTTCCTGCCATGTACTGGAAAGCTTGAAACTGGAGGCAACAGCAGACTAAAACCACTTCTGTAGAAATCTTATCACTCTGCTTTCCTTCCTGTCCTTGGCTGGTGAGAGATCCGAGTTACTCTTCTGCTCATAGCTGATGTGTCTCTTTTTGGTTGGCAAATGTGCCTCCAGCTCCTAGACATCTGCTATGTGGAACATGAGCCTTCCAACCAAACTACTGCCATTTAAATCACACTGGGGGGAAATGGAAAAAACTTGAAGAAACTTACTGTGCATCCACTGCGTTGAGATTGTGCCCTCAGCATGGTGAGAGGTGGAGTTTAATCATGTATGGAGGCTCTAAGAAAATTAATGATTATGTTTTGGTTTGATCATGATTGGTTCTGAAAAAATGTTGGTCTTTTTAGTGCTTCTAATGCTTTATGTGAAAATGAGTATGAGGGGTTGCCAACTCAAATTAAAAAAAAAAAGAAATCACAAGGGACATCGCAGAAATCACTAGGGTTTAGTTATTCCGTTTTGCTGTTTGTGCTTCTGAGTGTTTTGCATGCCATTTTTATGCAACCACAAAGGAACAGAAAACATAAAGGAGTCATTAAAAAAAACACAAAACCCACTTTGATTCCAGCAGCTAGATAATGCTTGAAGCAAGTTATTAGACTTTGTACCATTCGATATGCAAAACCAAGTGTCTAGAAAAGGTAATCTCCACCTTTGACACTGTGTAGTTGCACTAAACAAAATAGTAATGATACCATAATGACAAGATATAATAATAGTCTAATTTCTTTTTTTCTACTACTTACTTTTCTGTGCTTAGGCTAGGTAGATAGGGACATCTGGTTAGGAGATGGTTAAATTCCTACCTACTTCAGAAGACAGAATTGTCTTTAATCTCTTCAGGAGATGGCCATATTCTAGCCATGAAATGTCAGTGTTTTCCCTGGGCAGGAGCAGGCCCAGCACAGTGCTGTGCTTTGTGGAAGGGCCATTCAGTAATGCAGCTCCTCCTGCCAGCTCTCCACCAGCTGGGGAGGATTCAGATGTTAAGTAAAAGACATCTCTCTGCTAGGTATTGTCTCCTCGTGCTAGGAAGAGCCAGTACTCAGTGATGTGATGTGCCAGTTTGGGAGCTGGTGCTGCCAGCAGTGCTGGGCTGTGCTCAGGAGGCTCCTGCCCTGGGAGCCTGTGCTGCACAGGGGCTGGCAGAGCCAAGGCTCTCCTTGGGCACACACAGCACAGACCTTGCTGCTCTGCCTCTCGTGGGCTGGAGCTGCCACACTCTGCAGTATGCACACTCTGCAGGAGCTGCCTGGCCTGCTGCCCCAGGAATTTGGACAAGGATTTCAGAGCTTTTCCTACGTTCCCCAATAATGACATTATAGAGCTATTGTTCTTTGTCTGGGTGAAGAAACCATTTCTGGTGTGCTGAAGACATATTTGTGTGGAAAACTGCTGGGAATAAATGAAAAACCCTCCAGGAGTCCCTTCTGAGCCAAATGATCCTATCGATAGCCTTAATTTGTAAATACTGTATAAATGGCAGATATTTTATGGTAACACTACAAACTAAAGTTTGGAAGACTGAAAAATGCAAACAGATCAGTGTTTTCCCATTCTCTTTTCCTTGTTTTTCTTCCTTTTTGGTCTTTGCTAATTTTCTCCATTTTCCTTCACTGTATCTTCTGCAGAGCAAAATAATGTTACAGGTGTGATGCTTCCAGCACTCATCATTGAATGTTCCTTGAGCCACAGGATTAGAGGAACTGCTGCTGAGAAAAATCATTGTCTTACCTGCCTGCAGATTCAGGAAAGCATATTTGCATTGGTCACATATAATTCTTATTTACAGGATTATTTTTGTATCAAATATAGAAACTGGGGGTGGGGTTTTTTTTGTTTTTAATTAACACTTAAATCTTGGACAAGCTGATTCATTAAAATGTGCAATAAGGTGATAGCCCAGCCCTTTTCTCAAACCATGATTGAAAGTTAATTTTATGAAACTCAATGTGTATGAAAGATTAGTGACTCTGACTCTGTTGAATTTACTGAGATTTTTGTGTTTGAAATAGGCTGTTTCTATGTGGAAAAAGGTAGCTTTTCAAAAATTCACATTTTAGTAAAGCAATCATACTAATATCCATTGTTTTTCTCATCTAGTGTGGTAAATGGCCTCCACTGGGGAAAGGAGAAGCAGGGAAGTATGATACAGTTTGTCCCTACAGTCAGAGTTAAATTATTTCTTTTCTCACTTTACCCTTGATAGTTGTTCTTTTGTCAGTAAAAAGCCATTTTCCATCTTTGCCCCTTGTTCTTCCATCTGTAAACTTAATGTCATTCTACTCATCCATCCCCCATCCACTGATTTTCTAACATTTTAGTTGAAAAAATGCTTTTAGTGGGTGCAGAGGAGTTTGTTCCCTTATTCTCTCTCACTTGCTCTCATGTGTGCTCACTCTCTTATGCAACCTTAGTACCAAGTCTGGGACCAAAGGTAAACAAGGAGTTAACTGTGCAAGTGAAACTTTCATGGTGATTGGCCTGAGACCAGAAACCCAGCAAGCAATGAAGTCTTAAAAGTTGCCTATAAAAAGCTAGATAACTTTTTCAACCTCTGCCCAACATGTTATTTACAGTTCTTCACTCCATCCTCTTGGAAAAACAGAACTCATCAGTGAAAAATGTCTGTCGTTCACAGAGTTTTCTGTCTCAGTATATACACACTGTTCTTCCTGGCCAGCTTTGCAGGCTTCCAAGACCCAGCTAGTAAAGATGCCAATAAATCTAAATCCCTGGAGATACAAGCATGGGCTTTGGAGCTGTCGTTTGTGCCAGTGGATATTAAACAGCTATTTTTTTCCATTCTGTTTCCCTAGGAAAAGTTTCTTCTTTTGTTGAGTAATTGAATTTCTAGGCAAAGGTAAGCAAGGGAGCAAATAACCTGAAATAAATGAAGCTATTGCTTTGTGGAAGAGAAATTGTCATGGAGACTGTAGTGTGTTACAGGATATAGAGCAGTTAGTTTTAAATCTGGACCTTAGAAGTCTAACAGCAAACATTCCACCCACTCTAAACAGTATTTGAAAGGTGGAGGCTTGCTGGAATACTGTGTGATGAGTGTCCTTTTACAAATGTGTAATGAATAAATCCATAATTTGATTTTTCCATCTGCTAGCTGTGTATGAGATACGGGTGGAAGAGCTACCTTTAGGCATTTAATGGGATTACTTTTACATTTGGATGGCTTCTTTTCTCTTAAAAAATTAAATAAGATTTTTAAACTAACTTAAGACTTTTAAATACAGTAGGAGAACAGTTTTAAAGGTGATGTGATCCATGAAAGGTCTTTAAAATACACTGTTTTATATTTCATGTGTATTATATGTCTATTATCAATTTATCAGACTAGTTTTTGCAGGTTCCTACTATGAGTTATTTCTCCTAGCTTTATCATGGAAATAAATGGTAAGAACAGTTACATCAGTGTAGACTGCTGCACAAACAAAACAAAGCAAACAAAAAGACTAAATCCGAAATCTTTGAAGAAAATCTAAGATATAAAATTGAATCTTTAATTACCTGTCATTAGCTTTCCTTTCTCCTACAAATTCTTACAGCAGTTTCCTCTTTTATACATGCAATTTTGTAGATATTTCCAGGACTACTTTTGAGGTAGGTATCAGCTTGTATCTGATCTTGCTCAGTACAGCACTTGTCTGTGCCTTATTCCAGGTATGGCAGATTTTTTTCATTCCTGTATCTTGTCTGTATCAAAACACCAATCTCACTCTGGAGGTGAAAGACCCCAAATGGCGGTAAGGGAACACAAAACTACTTCCATCAGACAAACAGCTCATCCTGCCTTTCTGGAACCCTGTGAGAATTTCCTTCTGCACCAGTGATGGTTTTAATTTACCTGGAATTATGGTAATTTATTATAACTTTCATCCTTCTGGAAAGAGGATAATTAATAGTGAAATTAGCTTTATTTTATTAAAGAAATGTATTTCATGATAAATATTCCAGGAATTTCAGTTCTCTGTAAAAGGATATAAGAATTTTTCATGGATATACACTGTCTTAGTGTAAAAATGAAAACAGAAGAATGTGGGATGAGAGCAGCTTGATGCAAGTCTGTGTGTACCTGTGCAAGCAGGTAACATTTAAGATAAATATTTTTTAACTTAATGACTGCAGCAAGATATAATTGGCCAAGTTAAAAAGGTTAAGATGGAGAAGATAAGATGGCAGGTGATGACAGGTGTTTGTTGTGTGTAGGTGAGCAGTTTGCTGGCTGAGGGCAGTGTCACTGCACAGAGCTGAAATGTGGACATTGAAGTGGGAGTTCTCTGAGTAATAGTACTCTGTCTTTTGGCAAAATTCCTAAAGTTAGAGGAGTAAAAAGGTTGAATATTGTATAGTGTGTTATTGTTCCAGACTCTTTGGCTCCTGTGGAGGAGGTAGGATTTCCTGGCATAATATGAACACTTTTGGAGTTTGCGTGGTAGCTGCTGTGGGAAACAGCAGGGGCTGACCACTTAGACAAGGTGACTTTCTCAGCCTCCTGAAAGGAATGAAAACAAAATAGGGTTGAGTGGGTGAGTGAAGGTAATGAAGCCCATAGTGGTCAGTATTTCAGCATGCTCCTCTGAACACTCAGATGTATTACTGTGATCTGACAGGAGAATTTCTGTAAGAGCTTGATTGACAAATGGCTTTTTTCCAGGAGCTTTATGGCCTTTGTTCATTTCAGTGGCCTCCACTTCATCTCCTTCAGTTTGCTTACTCACCTCCTGTCAATAAAGTTTCACAAATTTGGCTTTTATGCAGTTGTTTAATTTTTCTGTAGGTTAGAGGAAAGAAAATCAGAAAAAAAGCCACCACAAGCTTTTTACTTGAAGCACTTCCTAACAGTTACTCAGAATGAATTATGAATTTTGCTGGCTATTTGGTTTGCTGACACAGTAAAAATCAAAACTGAGAACTCCTACCAGGTCATTTTCTATTTAAATCTTTATCTCTTCAGCTGCTCCCTGTGTGTATATTCAAAGTGAATTAGCACTTAGACTATGATCTCCTGTTTAGCAGACTGAAGCTAGTGGGAGTCATTAATACAATGGCATTTTCTTAAGTATTCAGAGATAATTTAATGAGCTTGGTGTAACAGCTAAAATGATTTCTGTTTACACATCCCTGGTTTATTCCTCCTGACAGACTACACTAAGGGTTTAAAAGTATGTGTTGGGGTTTGTTGCTCATTTTTTTCTTAATTAATAGTATAACTATCAACTACAGCATTTCAGAATCACTGGGCTCCAGTTATTTCAGTGATACTGAAGTGACTAAAATATTTCCAAGTGGCAGAAATCTGCACAAACCTGAAGATAGGCCAGGCTTTTATGTCCATGTAGCTCATCCACGGAGAAGTGTGTGCAGCCATCCCAAACTCTGTGGCACTTTAGCACTGCCTTCTGTCATGGGTGATCTGTTTAATACAGAGTACATATTTTATGTTTGTAATCCGTGTGTGTCACAGCTCGTGGCAGATTCAGGGTTAAAAAAGCTGAAATAGAATCATAAATGAGGTTTTAAAGAGAAGTAGGGCTTGCAGGCCCATGTGGCTGTATAATGAAGATGGGATTTCTGAGGTGAATGCAGGGCAATGATTTCAAAGGTATTTTCTTGGTAGCATAAGGGAAAATATTCATAAAGGGGATATAAGTGTTGAAATGAAATGCATATTCCAAATACTTTGTAAGCTGAAATACTGACAATGGGATAAACTGAATCCTTAAAAATTGTATTTAGTGACACATAAAGGTGCTGTTTTCATGCCTGTAAATAGTTTTTTCTACAGGCTTGAAAGAAAAACATATGGCTTTGTTTGCCCTTAGACTGACAACTCTCTACTAAAGGTCTTACTGAAAATTAATTACTTCCCAGCAGGTCTCAGGTCAGGGTATTTTCACTGTAATTTTTTTCCCAATTAATAAGAAAGCAAAAGTATTTTTCTGAATTATTTATACTAGAAAGAACATTACTTTCAGAACCAACAAAAATAATATTTCACATTTTCTAGTGTTTCAAATAAAACATGCAACTATGTACACAGACATTTTCTGAGACTTGAGCTTATTTCAAACAAAGAGATTTTGGAAGCTTAGGCTTTTACTAAATGTTTTTTTAAAAACCTTCTTTTCAATATTTAAATTGCATGAGCAAATAAGCAATATTTTGTATAGTTTGTATACGAATGCTAAGCTATAAAAGTATTAGAAACTGACTGAAATTTAAATTAACAGCAGTGAGTGTGTTCCAGCTGGAGGGAGTCTTGGTCAGGAAACAGACTTGGGTTCTCAGCATTGCTAGGTTGTGTTACAGAACTTCAAGTGAAGAATTTTACCAAAAAAAAACCAGGGTCGATTGCTTTGGAGATCATCAGTGTCTTGATGTGAAATTTCAGAACAGTTACCCTTGCTGACATTCCTAAATATCAACCCCTAATAAAATAAAATAAACATAATAATAAAATAATAAAAGTTATTATTCCAAGTGGTGCCCCTTGTCACCCAGGCACTTAGAAAGCAAAAGGATTTGAATTAGGGAGGAAAAGAGGAGGCATGGAGACAGGACTTAACTGCCTTACACATTTCCTGCCCAGGGAGTTCTAGCCCAGGATTATACAATCAGTCAACGTGACCCTGTGACAAAGTATGGGAGAAATAATTTTAAGCAGAAGGGTGGGTTTCTGCCTTGTGAATTAGTAGTCAGTGAGTATTGCTGTCTTTCTGAAATTATTGCTAGAAGCCACAGCCACTGTTTTCTGGGCTGAACATCACGGTGACAGGGTAGGCAGGTAAAGCATTCCCATGTAGGCCTATTTTCTGGGTTATTTTGTCACTGTCTTCTCAATATGTCACCTCTCTCCCTTCAAAATCTGACAAGTCTCTGCATGCTTTTTGTGACTAATTGAGCCAGAATAAAAATTCCTGCCTCTGTATGTTCTTGAATCGATAAGGTAAAGCAAAGCAAAGTGTCTTTCTTCCTGAGAACTTCTGTCTGAGAGCTGTCTCCAGCGGCAGACTGGAGCTGACAAAATGAAAGGCCCACCAGGAGATGAATCTGAAGTCTTTTAAGTATGTGGGCAGCAAGGTGAAGACAGCAAGATGATGAATTGCAGATTTCTGTTCCAAGTCTCCTTTCAGCTTCATTTATTCCTATTGCTACCTTTTGATATCCTCCTCTCCCATTTTTCCATTTGCACTTATTCTTTCTTCTTCCATTTGCCCTTTTGAGAGCAACAGTTCAAATGTCGTGTGTAGATAAATCATTTGGTATGATTTTACATTTGTTTGTCTCTAGACAAACAGCATATGGTCCATCTGAAATTCCCAAAATAATAGCTTTATCTGGGGAAATTGCTGTTCTTGAGTAAGTTTTTCAGGTATAAAGTTATATCAAATTCAGTTCCAGCACTGATGGAAAAGAGTCCTGGAAAATACCTATATAAGACCACAGAATTTGCCACTCTGGATTAGGCAGGGGTTTCTAGGCAAGTATTTCAATCTGGTAGTTATTGTTACCTGACTGTAAGATTGAAAATACCTGAGTTAAAGGAGGCAAATACTGCTGCTGGAGGAGTGATACTTTCTAGTTCCTGTAGGACTTGCACTGAACTGGAAACTTCAGATTACTCTTATCTCTAAAAGGAAAAAAGAAGTCATCTGTAAGTGAAAACAATGTCCTACTTCCTTAAAAACAAGAGGTGAAATCTACCTCTGCTAAGTGGAAATAGAGTTCATGCTAGGATTTACAGTGCATATCCTTCAAACTGAAAAAAAACCCCATTTGAAAATGGAACAGAATCTCAAATGACCTTAACAAATTCATATGCTGTGTTTGCAAGGAAAGGTGGCACCCTTATCTCAGCAGTGCAGAGAGGCCTGCAACCTTTCTGAACATTCATTATTCACCCTAGAACATTTAATGGAGAAATCCCAGTGTGCAGAAGTGTAAAATCATTTCCATCTGTCTCCTAGGTGTTGTGGCACTGGAGAGCATGTGCTAGAGCTCACATACTGTAGCTGGCTGAGGTGTTCATCAGACTTTTTCTGATTGTTATTGATTTGATTGATCCAAAGATTTTTAAGCAAAAAAAAATTAAATGAGGCTGGAAGCAGGAAATATGGAGTGCAATACAAACTTGTCAGTTTTAATGGTCTGGAATAGTGCTTTGCACTCCTCCTTTCCCATAACTGAAGGATAAGTATGGACATGGTCTTTTAGGATTACCAGTTGCACCTAGGATGATTGTTTTCCTTTCTCAGAGATGGTTTGCTGAGCTGAAACTATTCATTCTGAATATTTATTTTTAAAAGGACAAATGTTAGGTCATCTTGTTGACTCTGGGCATGTTTCAAGTTCCCTGTAATTGCTCTGTCAGTCTTTTTCCCATCCATCCTTCCTTGCCAAAATGCATAAAGCCACATTGTTTTGTTCTATATCACCTAAATTAAGCTTAAAAAGCAGTAGTTGTTAGCTGTTTCTACAGCCCTCATTTGCACAGTGTCTCCAACTAACAAAACAAGAAAACAGTGTATCATCTTTTACCCTTAATCAGCCAGAAGACTTAAATATTGTGTCCCAAATACTGCTCTGTATAAAAGTAATGAGTGAAAAGGCCTCTGATTTTAGGTGGTGTTGAGTCTGCACCAAGAATGCCAGTGGGATGGTGCCAGCCACCCTCTGCAAGAGCCTGGAGCAGGGCTGCAGCTTCCAGGGATGTGTGTGAGGGCCTGTGAATAACTCAAGGACGTTTCTGACACCAGCACCAAAGGTTTAGTCCCTTTCCATGAGCACCAGGTAGTTTTATCCACTTGTTTTTCACAACCTTCCTGAATTTGGAGCATCTCTGTAACATGTCCCATATCCAGAATGTGAAAATCCTGTGGTGTGTTGTTGATTCCCCCAGGTACAGAGGATGCCACTTACCCTTCATGAGAAGTTGTAGTTTTTACCTTAGGTAACTAATTTGGAATTATTTTGCTCAGTAGCACCGTAAGTTATGTACACCTGCACATGCAAGTATTGCAAAATTCCTTCTGCTTGTGATGGTTCACACAACTGACTAATGTATGCTGTAGGAGTCTGCAATGCAAACATGGGAAATACCGTGGTGATTAATGAAAATGCCAGTTAGAGAGGCAAAAATTTGATAAGAAACCTTTGGAATTGGACAGAATCAAAGATAATACATGGTGAAAAACATATCATTTTAAACTTTAAAGATAAAGAGACAATTTCAAATTAGTGAAGAGCAACAGTGTACTTAACTCCAGGTACAGCAACTACTTAATTAGCATTAAAAAGAACAATACATAGGAAAAAGGCCCAGTGTAACAGGGGAGATAGGAGCTCTGAAGAACTAAAGAAGCAGATGAAAAAGGGCAGGTCAGAAGGAAGCCTATTTGCATGAATACACACAAAGTAAGTATTCAGTTCTGTATTTAAAATGTAAATCTGTGTTATGCAGTCAAAAGAGTAAAGGTTAATGGATTTTTGAAGTGGTAGTGTCAAAATCATGTTTTTAATCAATATAGAATTTGTTGTTGCCTTTGGTGGAAAGATGTGAGAGGCAATGAAAACATGGGTTATTTTAGAGAGTGGCAATGCCCATAGTGAAATCTTAGCTTTAAAACAAGAAATGGTCAGGGTATTGTTGATTAATATAATTTTATAAAAGGTAGATAGGGTAGCTTGAAAAACAGCTGTTTTTTCAAGATGCTGTTAAGCATAGAAATATATATATGATGTATGCAAATAAGTAGGAAGTGGCAAAGTGTATAGGGCTTTCAGTGTGAGAACCCTTGAATTGCTGTGCTTAGAAAATAGGAACATGAAGAAAAGATGGGTAAAATGTGACTAAAATGATGGGAAAGGAAGATAATGTTAGCACCTGATTTCTACCTACCGTGGGGACTGTCGTGATTGAGAAGCAAGGTATAAAACCTGAGGTGTTAGTAAACAGGATGGATTTTGAGCACTTCAGAATAATCCTAGTAAGTGGGAGAGGGAAGCAAACAAACCAAACCAAGTCCTTGCAATGCTTGGAAAGGCAAGGAAGAGGTCAAAGCAATTGCCCTGCCTGCAAAGTGAGAGAAAGGAGCAAGTGAAGATAAAATGTTTAAACTTCTGAGATGAAGGTAATCTGGAGCAGAGCCTGGGTCAGTGGCTGGGAAAAGAAGATGAGTTTAGCTGTGCTGAGCTGAGATTGTGGAACATGTATCAGTGAGTTTATGAGGCAGGATCACATGGACTGAGGTTGGCAGCGGACTGGCACACATTTTGGGTCTCTTTAATGGGGGATTGGCCGAAATCATCAAAAATAGGGAGAGGGAGGTCCGGGGGAAAGGACAAGGGGAGATCGTTTGTTTTTCCCTTCGAATAATTTGAGAAAGGCAGAAGGATATAACGAAAGAAGTGGCGAAGGGCTGGTGCGAGAACGGTGCCAGCAGCAGCGCTGGTACCGCAGGAGCCGGGGATGTGGCGGTGCCAGCACGGGGATGGTGTCCCGAGCTGCGGGGTGGCCCCGCGGGGGCGAGCGCAGCGCGGTGCGGGCCGTGCCGTGCGGGGGCCGTGCCGTGCGGGGGCCGTG
>VZTT01021836.1:32173-78444 GCA_013400855.1 Buphagus erythrorhynchus
GGCGCGCTCCGGCTCCGCGGCCGCCGGGGAACTCCGGCGGAGCCAGCCCGCGCCTCGGTGATGGTGAGTGCGGGGGGCGGCTCGGGGAACTTCCCCCGCGCACTCGCGGGGAGCCCGGGGCCGGCGCGCCGAGAGCGGCTGGTGCCCCGCGGGGAGGCCGGGGGCTCCGGCGGGGCCAGATGCGGTGCTGGAGGAAGTTCGGTGTCTGTGCCCGCAGCAGCACGAGCAGCTGCCGGCTCCCCTGCGCTGCAGGGCGTTCCTCGGTGCGCCGTGCTTTTGCCCTTTCCCATTCCGCTTGCCCGCGGGTACTGAAACCCTCCCGAGCAGCTGGCCGTGGTCTGCGGGGAATCCCTTCTCCGGTGCTGGGCGGGCTGCGGGCGCCGCTGGGCTCATCCCAGCTCCGAGCTGGAGGGAGGGAGATGAGATCTGATGACATTTGCCGTCGTGGTTGGGAAATACTTATTTCATTAGTTCGGTTCGCCTGCGGGTAGAGGCTGAACAGAGCTGCTCTGCTGCGCAGGAAAATCCTGAGGGCGATGGGAAACGGAGGAGTCGAGAGAAGTTTGGAAGGGGGGACGAAAGGGTGAGGGATTTTTGTTTGATTCGGTCTGTATTGTTTGGGATTTCTCCTTCCTCCACTCCCTGGGTGGGATGAATTACTTAGCACCCTCGTTGTCAATCCAGCCCTAAAGCTTTCGAGGGGCGGCTTTCGTGTCTGGGAGCCGCTGGGTGTCCAGGAATGCAGTGTGGCACAGAGCAGAGCAGCCCAGCTGTGCTCTCTGCTGCGAGAGCCGGGCGCACACGGGAGATTCCCCTGCTTAACGGTGACCTAACACGAAAGCCTGTTGTTCTGTGTCTATTTTGCATGAGCTACTATGCTGTAACAGTTGCTGCTTCATTCAGCTGAAGAGAGAGAGAGAGGATAAGAGGATTCCAATTTAATTAGCAGTTTGTTAAAACCAGTCAGCTTTGTCTGGTCACATGTTTATAATTTTAGAACGTATGTCTTAATTGCAGTAAATTCTGGTGGTGTGCATAAAGCAAGTGCCACATGCTGTTTGCGGCATTGGCTGTGGCAGCTCCACGTTTCTATTTTTTAAATTTACTGCAGCCTCTGTTTATTTGTGCAATGGCAGATTTTTGAGTGTGCTGGGGGCATTTTGCATGAAGCAGATCTAGGAATTAAAGCATATGCTGTAGAGGTTTTTATTACCCAGGGAGCTGCAAGTTGTGTCCTTTCTATTGAAGCATATTCAGGTTGACATCTTGAATACCCAGATACTGCTTTCAGTAATAGGACTGTTGTGTGTTTTTAGCATCTTTATTGGAGTCTGAAATACTCGAAATGTTGAAGTCTTCCTAACTCCTCCTCCCCCTCAATAATTACTCTGGTTGTTCTCAAATAATTTCTATCTCACAGTGTCACTGCAGTCAAACACCAGCAGACTGTACCTTGTCTTCTGAGCTGAGAGCTGAGACACTGCCGTGCCTTGTGTTAGATTGGGTTATCTAGTATTGCTGCTGGTGGAACATTGAAGCTCCCCTGTGTATACTGTGATTTATGTTACTGTAAATAGGGTAATTACATTATTGCTTCCCTGCAATGTCTTGTTCCTCTGGTGTTACCAAAGATCAGTCAACTTTAGCTGGGGTGCTAGGCAGGCTGCTGCCTAAATGTTTACTTGAATTAGGCATTTCCACTAACTCTTACAACTGGATAAAGAACTGTTTTTGTTTTTCTAAGGAAGTCCTGGCAGTGTCTGAAAGAAAGATAGCATAAGGTGTTAACACATATATGTCCTCCCCCACAAAAAATAGGGTAAATTACATGAGCAACAGAGTTACTGAAATTCTTTTTTGTTTCATGAATTCCTGTATCAGAGGAGAAAAATAACTTGAGATTAGCTGTGGGGTGCATAACAGAAAGAGATTTTTTTACCTTTTATAGCCGTCAGGATTCCTTCAGGGCTTCCACTTGCTGGACAGAGAAGGGAAGTGTTCTGTGGATGCTGCTGTAGTGGGGGGAGAAGAGATAATGAAATTAATTACTTGTCAACTCCTAATCTCTTAATTTGAGGCTCTTAATTGTTGAGGATGGAATGTGCAAACTCATGTAGAGCTTTAGTTTTTGGAGAGGAGTATGCCTTCTCCAAGGCTTTACCCACTGCACGTGTCTTTTTCTGGTTCATAACCTCTATTATGGGATATTTGTTTCTTACTACCTATTGAAAATAAGCTGCTTCCTGCCCTCAGCTTCAGCTGACAAACCATTTGAAATCCAGGACGTGTATGTCTCTCATTCCTAAACCAGTTTGAAACCTCTGACAGAGCTGGGACCTCCAAATATGAATTAAGTCATGTGTTTACAAACACATGTCTTGCTAGAACTGGCATTAGAAAAAGGAGCGGGGAACCCTAGTCAGATCTTACAGGATTCTGGTTTGAAAGGCTTTTCTGCTAGCTCCTGCTGTCACTTAACTCTGTCAGAACCCTACAGGAGTTTAAGTTTTTGTTCCCTTCAGCTTTCCGTTGTTTTTTTTCTTCTCAACATTGACAAAAGATTCAAGTATTTCTCTGTGCTTCCAGATTGTGTGCACATACGAAAATATCAGCCTGTCATAGAACATGCCATTCTTGTCACTTTCCAAAAGTGTTTTCCAATAGTGAACAGTTGAGTATATTTTTTAGTACTATTCCTGGTATGTATTGCATTTTATATTTCACCCTGGTTGGTAGTGCTTGTTTATATTTGTGCTGTTAAAAGTACTGACAGTTCTTCATTAAATTCCAATATGCAGCTCTCTTAATTTTTATAAATAACTTCACAGTCTATACAGTGGGGTTTACTAGCCTTTTTCATAAACTTGATTTGTTCATAAATTAGCTGCAAAACCCCCTACCTACATGTGTTTTGAAGTCTGTGGCTTATTAACTACTGAACATGAATGTAAGGTCACAGTAGCTTTAAAGAAAATTGCCAGTACCCATCCAGAGCAGTTGTTACATGTGGATTTGTCACTTCCCAGTAATGGCATGGCCCTTTTCTGACCAAGTTTCAGTATGTACAGTACACAAATATGATTTTGTGTTGTGTCACCTTGAACCTACTTCGCTTTTTCTTACTTACCAGGGTCACTTGAGAAAAATGTGCCTACCCAACAGGTCACTGAGGAAAAATGTATTCTTTCTAAAAGTCCCTAAGTGACCTCCAAAGTTAGGTGATGTGGCTGTGTGGTCACTCATAGCACTCTGAAGTGTTTGTCTGGAAGATGCATCTTAGCCAGCAGGCATTTTAAGTAATTTTTATGAAGATGTAATTTTGTATCAAGATAAAATTAAAGTAAAGTCTCTTCTCTATCAGTTTTAAGGATTATCACTTGATTGTATTTTATGAGCTGCCATCTGATATTGCTGTAGAGGGTTTTCTGTTTTCAAAAATTGTAATGGAAATTAGTAGCAAGCATTCTCTGGACCTTTTGATTTATGTTTCTTCGGGCTCAAAGATCTCAGCAGGATCTCCTAATGCCATGTATTTTACTGATTTGGTACTGACAAGAAAGAACACTGAGTGCTTTATCAGTATAATTTTCTGAAATGATAGCATTTTCCTCTGTGCTGATCTAACTCTCTAGCTTTTGATATTTTCTGAGACTTTGAGTCTAACATGGTGATATAGATGTAAAATGTAAAGGTGGATATGTCACTTTTTCTAAGCATTTTATGAACATGCTGAAATATTTTGCAAACACTGAGATTTTATAGACTCTCATCTTGATATTTTACTCTATGTGTCATTATGTAGAGGAGAGTAAAAGCTGAAAGTCTGTGCTGTCAGTGCAGGGATGCTGGGTGTCAGCTGTTGGGTAGGAGTGGGCAGTTAAGCATTTTGTTTGTTGAAAAGCAAGCAATGTAGGATTAAAGATCAGTTTGTGTTGGCATAAAAACTGGAGTATTTTGGTAAAATAACTTTTTAGCACTCTGACAGCCTAGTTTAAAATACTCAAAACCAATGCACCTCTATGTACTGGATAATCAGTAATTTACATCTAAAACTCGGTATTTAAGTAGATGAAAATCTATTTCTCCAAATCCTTCAAGCCTGAAGGATTTCAGACTGAAATAGTAGAAAGTGACATCCTGTACAAGGAGGAGACCCTTACTGCAGTGTTACAGCATGAAGAATCTCTGAACAAGTCTTCATGTTAATTCAGAATGTTAATTCTACATTAACAGCGTGCTGAATCTCAGCCATTAGCATAGCACTTAATATTATGAAGTTCTTGTCCTCCTTTCCTTTCTAGAGCTGTATATACTGCACTAGGTGATGGAGGCTTTGTTAGGCTGTACTGCCCATGCAGGCTTTTAAGGCAGGAGTGTTGTCAGAATAACCTTAGCAATGCTCTGTGCCACATTCAGTATTTTTGGGTGCTACAAGACATAGTCAGAAATTATAGCTGGTAGTTCTGTGTTCTGAAGCAATTTTCAATTTTCTTGAAATTAGGCTGAGGTAGAATCACAGAATAGTTTGGGTTGTAAGAGATCTTTAAAGGTCACCCAGTCCAAATCTCCTGCAACGAACAGGGACATCTTCAACCAGATGAGGCTGTTCCAAGCCCTGTACAATCTGAGCATGAATGTTTCCAGAGATGGGGCATCCACCACTGCTCTGGGCAGTCTGTGCCAGTGTTTTGCCACCCTCACTGTGAAATCAGTTTTTCATTATATCTCACCCTTCTTTAATTTAAAGATCAACCCTTGGTTGATTTGAAGATCAACCCTTCTTTAATTTAAAACCGTTGCCACTTGTCCTATCGTGACAGGCTCTGCTGAAATGTGTGTCCCCATTTTTCATATAGGCCCCCTTTAAGTATTGAAAGGAATCTGTTCTCCAGGCTGAACAGCCCCAGCTCTCTCAGCCTTTCCTCACAGCAGAGGTGCTCCAGCCCTCTGATCAACTTTGTGGCCTCCTCTGGACCCACTGCAGTGGGTCCATGGCTTTGCTGTGCTGAGGACCTTGGGGCTGGACACAGTGCTCCAACTGGGATCCCCAGGTAACCTTCCTTCCACCAAATAATACCAGTTACAGTGCCTGTGCACTGCTGGCTGTTTCCTTTGTAACCTCTGGGGTATTGGGACAGTCACTGTACAGACAGAGGTGTTGGGGTCTGGGTGAAAAAAATATCTCATAATCCTTAAACTTGCCCTTACTGGGAACCAACAGCTTCTCCCAGCTCTGTGTTAACCCCAAACCCCAGTTCTCTGGTTCTGCAGCACCTCTTTTAGGAGTAAGACTGAGTGGTGGGGCTCAGCCTTGGTTTGCCACTGACAGAGCCCAGAACCACCTTGCAAAGTTTCTGGTTGTCATTTATGTCCCCTAACATTTGTCATCTTTTATGACTTCGCCATCATCCTTTGAGTTGAAAGGATATAGTAGTTTCTAACTCATAATTCATCTCATCCTGACATGGAGCCTGCAATAGCTCAGGTGAGCCATGTCCCCTAAATGCCTTTTTCCCTCTGGAAAATGTTTCTGGGTGGTACCATTAAATGTATGTGTCTGTATCAGAGACGTGTGGAGTTTGATTAAATTATTGCCACATGTTGTGAAAAAAATGAGTTTGCTTATGTCTTCAGGGAGCTGATGCAGAAGCCTGCCCACTTCCAGGCTGCTGAAGGGACTGTACCAAGGCTGTACCAAACTGTATCTTGTTTCTTTAGCTTTAAGTACCATTTGCATCTGATGCCAGGCAGTCTGGTTGTAGAAGATCCACAGAAAAGTTCTTAGTGGGAAAATCCTCTTAATACAAAGAAAGGCTGTCTATTAGGTGAAACCAGAACCCCTGTCACTGCCTAGATGTGCCCTCCTAATCATTTATTTTGATGGTATAGAAGTCTTCCTACCTGGAAATCTGGCCCCAGAAAATAACTAAAGAAATTCAGAATTCTGATAAAGGGTTTTCCCATCAAAGTTCTCATATTCTTTCATTACATTTCTGCTTTAAATTATTTGTGTGTTAGAAGATTTAGAAGCAGTCTCTGTTCTCTGGATTTCTGTGCTTCATATCCTCCCATAGAAAAAATTCCAAACTGTTTCAGACAGGGACATGACATAAAACCAAAATGCACCTCAAGAAAGGGTACTGGAGGCAGTACAAAGTACTGAAGGGTAACAAAGGCAGAATCTGCAATTCCAGCATGGGTGAAGAGATACTCCTCAGCGTTTGCTGTTGAGTAGATGGAAGTGCCTAAGTCTCTGGATAACTTCTGCTCTTCTGCATCCCTTTGGCAAGCTTGAATTGTCTGCAGGACATGGTGAATGAAAATTGCTGGTAATTTAATTCCTAACCAATCCCTTTTTTTCTCTCTCCTAAAATACTGTTGGTAAAAGGGAGCACCTTACAGAGGAAAGATGATAAATCTACTTAAGTAATTTTTTCCAAAGTCTTTTTTATCAGTAACTGACCTTGCAGCTTGAGAAGTTGTCCAGCTGTCCAGAAGGCAACCTTTGTTAATGTTGGCAACAGAAAAAAAGGGAAAAAAAAAAAAAGTCGATGTTCTACAGCTTTATCTTCAAATCCTCTTTTGCTTTAGTACCCCAGATTTGCCAGTTAGAGGAATGAGGCACTGGACAAGAGGGAATTCTTAGAGCACCCTGGAGAAAGATACTGCCCTGGCACTGTTGGTGTTAACCTGGAAAAGCAGTGCAGGGAGCAGCCACCTCCATGCAGAGGATGATGCATTATGCACACTCCTCCTGTGTTTCCTGGATTTTCGTGTGGGTGATGTCTGAGTGAGGCACACTGGTGCACAGCTCTGGAGGAAATGCAGCTGTGTTATTGTTTGAACAGGACTGCACCTTCAAAGCAGGTTTTAAGAGACTGCTCTGTTGCTTCTCCTTGCTTTCTTTGTCTTTCTTTCTATCATAGCCATGCAGTAGAATGGTTTCTTTATTTGATTTTTTTACAGTCTAGTTAGCTATTTCCCTTTAAAAAAAAAAAACTGATGTGACTTTCTGTTGACATGGTTGTGAAATCACATGGTGCATGGGAACCATCTGAGTAAAAACTCCTCAAGCCTCCTGACCGGGTGAACATAAACCTCTAGATTCTGCCTGGCACGTGGCCAAACCCAAAGCTCTGCAAAGGCCATCTGCAGGCCTCAGTTTCTGTTTCATTAATTCCACCTGAACTTGTAACTCATCTTCTTAACAAGGCATTTCTGGTTTTATGTAATTGCTTATGCAGCAAGGAAATCATTCCCTTTCCCTGCCTCCTATGTGGACATCCCTGACTCATGCTCACAGTCTCCAAAGCTTGGGTGTTCTTTTCATAGGGTTAAAACCAATTTAAAGTCAAGTCAACTGTAAAATGATTGTTCTGGAAATTGAAAAGTCTGAAATTTAAGACCCTGCAAATACATTGTATTTTGAAGAGAGAAATAAGAGGTGAAAATTGTCCATTATGTTTCTTTATCAGCATTTGATGATTGGAACATGTGGAGCACTTCCATTTGTCAATATTTTTTCATGCTGCTGTCTTGCTAAAATAAAGTTATAGAATTCCACAGTTCTTCCAAAATGCATATATGGTGTTTATTCATTTCCAAGTGTGTGTGTATTTAAAAGATAAGAAAATAAGGAATTGACAATATTTGCCTTGTAGACTAGGAATTGTAATCCTGCTTGTTCTTGACTTACTGAAAGGAGGTTGCTGCAGTTTTGCCTTTATTTCTGTTTCCTTTTCCAGGCCAATTAAATGTAATTTATGTATTATCATACTTTTTAAATATATTCTGTTACTGTACTATGTAATGACTGTAGTCTGAAAAAGTTGGTAAGATTTTCCTGAAATCAGCTAAGTTACAGTAAGTAAGGGTTGCTCAATGACACAGGCCTCTACAGATAATAGTTTTAATACTCTGAATGTAGCTGCTTTCCTTTCTTAATACTTCTGTGCCCACTCGCATTCCTGTTCACAGAGGCAGAATTGTTCCATTACAGACTGAATAGCTGTGTGGATGAAATGAGGAATTGAGAAAAAAATAATAGAATTATCTGTAGAAAAGAAGAAAAGTCAAAATCAGGTGTCAGAGTAACATAATAAGAGATATGGGAGCATGTTAAGATTGGATGAGGAAAGGTGGTTTAGTAGTTTGCTAAATGGGGGAGCGGGCCGTGGTTTTAATGGTTGTGCTCAGAGGTAGCAGGAAGTTGAGTCAGGCAAAGACACGCTCCTAGTTGAGCACTAAATAAACCAGTGCTTACAGAGGAGAGTGGGGATATTCAGGGATCTCTGCTGGACCTTCCTAACTTCAAATGGAGAGGTTTCAAACCCTGTGTGTTGAATCTGTTCAGCTTTGAACCATATTCCTTTCCTCTGCAGACACCCAGAGCAAGACGTTAAAATTATATAAGTAACTAAGAAGACAGGACATGAGTAAAACTGGTAGTATTTCAGTATGTTGTGCTTAACCCTGTATAAAAGCAGAGACTTTCAAAAGTTTAGGAAAGTGGGAGCTTTCCAGGGATTATACAGCTGTGCTTAGTTAAACTTCATGATTTTGAAATATCATGTCAGTTGTTGCATTATTAATTGGTGCCTTCTCTGAACCACTTAATTAGTTAGCTTGCTAGTTTTGTCATACTTTCTAGCAATCTTAAAATAATATTTAAATTATTTTCACTGAAGGCTCTTAACAGTAATGACTGAGACTGACAAATGAAAAAATGTTTGGTTTTGGTTTGGTCACTTGGAATCCAGTTTGTTGTATGTAGTACAACTTGAACTTCCAGAACTCCTTGAAAAAAAAAAAGGGATGAAAAAGAGGGAGTTAAGTAATGGAAGTCTTTATTTGTATTAGTGTGGGTTTTATGTGTTTGCTTGTTATATGTGAATTGGATCATCTGAAGCATGACTTGCATTTCTCCATTTCGTTGAGAAGTGAAGCCATGGAGCACTGAGAGAGTAAAGTTTGATCTGTGCTTAGAAAATGGCTTACCCTGGAGCTGTGCCGTGGCAGCAGCAGCATCCCCAGGGAACTTTGGGGTTTGCTGGGATCTGTCAGCTCTCCTCCTCAGAGAGGCATTCCTAAACCCCAGGGAATCCCCTCCCCTAAAGTTCTGGAGTAAGCAGTGTGGAGGAATAATAAGCACTTCCTTCCTTTCTATTTTCAGTGACTGAACTAGAAAGTGCCACAGTGCCGCAGCTCTGCTCACAGCACCGTCCTCTGCTGCTCACCCTCCTCCCGAGCCTGCACTTCTGCAAGGGCAGGCAGAGCAGCAATTCCAGGCTGAAAAAGAATGGTAGAAGTGTCACCAGGATTATGGTAGACTGGCTTCATTACTCAGTTTTATATTTAATATAATGTTCAGTATTAAGTTCTCTGCTGCTCACCCTCCTCCCGAGCCTGCACTTCTGCAAGGGCAGGCAGAGCAGCAATTCCAAGCCAAAAAAGAATTGTAGAAGTGTCACCAGGATTATGGTAGACTGGTTTCATTATTCAGTTTCATATTTAATGTAATGTTCAGTATTAAGTTCTCTGCAGGATTTTCACTACTCCCAGATTTATTTTTTCCTAGCAGTGTGTGGCAGGCTTCCCCCGCCCCCACTCTTGCAGCATGTTCGTTTTGCCAGGAAGGCACGGAGAGCAGCCTGATGTTTTGGATCTTGAGAGGCATTTTGGAGTTGTTGGAAGTGTCTCACTCCTTCCTCTGGTTTGGTGTAAACAGCTCTGCTGCTGTGGCAGCAGGGAGGAGAACTTTCAGCAGTGGGAATGGTGGCCAGCAAACATGAGCAGGCATTGGATGTCAAATCCTTTCGGTGGCCAGAGCTGGAGACATTTTGTCAGGTACCCTGAGAGGCCATGACCAGCAACAAAATCTTTCAAAGAACTGGGAATTGTTGTCACAAGGATCTGCACTCTTCTGTGAGTGTATTTTCAAGGGAGGTACTTTGCTAACTAATCTCCATTTTCAAGTGATGATGTAAAAACTTTAATTTTAGTCAAACACAATAATATTTCCTGGTGTTCTCCCCAGTTATATCTTTGCAAGCTTTGCATTCGTGTATTTCTTAAGCTTTGTTAAAAATAATAAAAGCCTAATGTTGAGCTTCTTTAAAAAGGTTGCAGTGTGTGATCTGAATTTAGAAGTGTTCTTCCTGAAGTTTATTGAGATTTGGGTAGGAAAAATGAATACCTGATGGGCTTTGTTAAACTTCTCTTTGGGAGAGATTTAAACAAGACATTCTTTAGATTCTGACTGAAATTGCAATCTTAAAAGTTCCACATGACTCATGAAATAAACTGTGATAAACTCACTTTACCATCAGTGTTTTGCATATTGCTTAATAAAATCACTGATGGAATGAAGATTGCTCTGGTGGCAGGTTTCTTTCTGCTTTTGGCTTGAGGCTGCCTGTGGAACAGGCAGGTATGCAACATTGGACCCCTGTCTGTTGCTGTTTTGCATTTATAAAGCTACAAGTCAGCACATGAAAAGTTAGTGACTTTGCTTTGAAAATCAGTCCTACTTTTGTAATTGTACTGGTAAACTTGGGCACTCCCAATGTGAGTTTTAATTTAAGCTCTTCTAATGTGCCCTGCTGTAGAAGACAGCGGCATTCTCCAAAATACACAACTTTGTTTTTATCTGGGGGCCTTTTTCCTGGCTTTCTGGATGCAGTTTGTATATTCCATCATTGAAAGTGGTTCTAATACATTGTTGTAATTTCCAGGGTAGCATTAAAATGTATACATGGGATATGTGAGAAGGAACTGCAAAATTATTTCCAGCTAATTCCAGATGCGGTATCTGATCCAAGTGATCCTCCTGATTCAAATGAAGGATGAGATAATGCTGAAAAAGACCAGGAACCTACCTACACATTGGCAGTGTTCCACTCCTACAGTGTGCTGGAGTTGACCATAAATTGTTTTGTATAGTTAAATTGGCTAAGTAGGTTGTTGCAATGTGGTGCTGTTATGAGGCATTCACTTGTTTTGGGATTTGGCAGAAACCCAGTTTACATACGTGCAGAGAAGCAAAAAATAGCAGCTCCAGAATGTGTTTCATCTGTAGGCTGAAAGGAGAACCATTGTATGGTTTGGGCAAAGAAAAAGCATCTCTATTTAAATAGAAATCTGTGCTGGTTTACAGAGCTGTCACCTGCAGGATCTGTATGTGCCTGGGAGATGATGAGCTCCCTGGCCAGGGGAGCTCTGGGCCACCAGGCCATGGGAGGTGTTTGTGACATTGGCTCTTGGGGATGGAAGGAAGCAATGGCTGTGCCTGGGGCTTGGTTATGGTACAATTTTAGGAACATTCTGGAAAAGGGAAGCTACAAAAAAGAGTTTGAAAGAAAGCTTCAGGGAGCAAAGAGGAAGAACAGCTTTATTGTGATCACTAGGGAGTAAGAGTGGAGGGCATGAGGAAAAGGAAGAGCAAGAAAATTTGGCAGATTAACCTGTGCATTATATCTAGTTGAAGTCACTGTTTTCCATGTAAAAGCACTGATATGAAATCACTGATATTTCTGTGTTGTTTTTTCCTAAGTTCCTACGTCTTATGGAGTGGAACTAGAGATTTTCTGCAAACATGCAAGGGAAGAGTCCATTTTACACAGGAGGTTATGGATCTGCTTTTCTGGTCAAATGCCATTTGTGATTGCAGTAATCATTTTCTTTGCTTCCACTTTGTATTAAGTTCTGAAGAGTTTTGATCACACTGAAAGTAAGGCTAAACAAATCGAAGCATGACCTTTAAACAAAGATAAAGGAGTAAATATTTGTATATCCTGCTCTCTGAACAGGTTTGGAAAGCCAAACTCTTTCTCTTTCAGTCAGGTACCCCTATCAATGAGAATATTCTTTCCTGCCTTGCCACAAAATTGTTTACGTGATCAGAGGATTTTCATCTTAGAAAGCTACTACTGGAAAGTTACTACTGGAGAAGCTTCAGAACCAAATAAAGCACGAGGGAAGGGTTTGCACTGATGCAGCAGCAATTTTTGTGAATGATCCTAAGTCCCATCCTAACATGCATGGTAGCACATGCAGTTCATTTTTTCACGTGTGGTTGACTAGGGTGCTGACAGCATCCGCAATAAACACCTCTGAAAACAATCTCATTAGATGTATTAGGCATGGCAAAATCTGAGCTGACTGACCCTGATTAAATTATATTTGCTATCAGTCTCCAGCCTTGCTCCCCAAAGATTCCCTTGTCCCAGAAATTTAATTAGAAGGATGTATGGCCAAGTATTTGAATCTGCCACTGGAAAATGGATTCTGCTGAGGAATCTGATGCTTCCTATTGGACTGGTTTGTCCACAGTGAACTCTGATGATATCAAGGCACTAACCAAGTTCCTAAGATGTTTAGTAACAGATCATTTGAAGATAGAAATTTGCTGGGACTGCATATTAACAGCTTTCAGACCAGGAAAACTTACATCAAATTACTCCTTGTTTTTCATGGTTAGTTGAGCTTTGACTTAGTAAGGCATGTTCATTGACGTTGAAGAAAAATGCACAGTATAATTTGAGCTCTGCCTGCTTTTTCTCAGAACAGTTCAGAAGCATATTTTGAAGATGTGCTGTGGCTTCTATGAGCCCTCCTCTTTTGCTACTGGCAGGAATCAGTTGACTTCAAATCCAGGTCTAAATCCATATCTCGCTGTCTGGGGACCGCAGCTTTTGTCTGTCCAATATTCCCCTTGCCCTCAGTGAAATTTAACATGCTGCAGAATCTGACTCTTATTTTCATGATTCTGTCCTTTCCAGCTGGATCCCTCTTTTTAAAGGTTTCCCTTTTCCTGTCTCTGCAGGGAATCTGGCGCATCCCCGTGGATGAGATCGACCGCCCGGGCAGTTTTGCGTCTCATATGAACCGCTCGATCGTGCTGCTGCTGAATGTGCTGTCACAGCTGAAGGATTACAACACCCTGCTCAAAGTCTCATCTATGCTGCAGAGGACCCCTGATCAGGGAAAGTACGATAGATTTATTTTAAGTCGTTACTTTGTAAAGCTGCAAGTGTCTTTTGTTCACTGTGTGACTATTTTATTTAAAGCTGCTCTTTGTTTAGGAAAAAAAGTCTTTAGGCAGATTCCCTTGGGGATATAGTGGAATGATGGCTAATTTTTCTCAGGATTGTGATTCTATAATGTAGCCTGGAGTTTCTGTGCCTTCTAAGCCTGATCAGGCTTACAGAGGTGGTGTGTCACATGAGGGGTTCTCTGGAGGAGCAGAGCCGTGACTTGGGCACCCTCTGCTCGCTCTTGTGTAAGAGCTGAGCAGTGCAGGAGGTCATGGCCCAGCATCCTGCCTTCCTGTAATCCTTGGTGGCCTGAACAATGGTTATGTGCCTCTTGGCAGCTGATGCTATTTAAAAAGCTTATCCTGTTCAGGGGTGATCTAATTTTAATTGCATTAACCTTATTTAAGAAAAAAGAAGCTATTAGTGTGAGCTATCTATGGACTCGTATCAATGGGATGACCAAAATAAGCATCCAAAGAAAACATTGAAGCAGCTGAGGTAAAATTCTAGTAGGATGTCCTGTGGGAAATGTTGAAATTGGTTTCTGGCAAATGCTTAAGAAGTGAAACTTGAATGATTGATAGCAAAAAGTTGGAGGCATTGAAGGTTTCTTCATGTGTTTTTGAGTATGAGTGCATGTGAATTTGCATGGATTGTAGTGTGTCTGGGAATATGTCACCACTTGTTCAGCAAACTTCAAGCCAAAAATACTTGGACTTTTAACATATCAGAAGAACTGGACCATAGAAGGTTTCAATTCTGTCCCAAGCAAACCCATAGCTGTACTAAAAATACTGTGCTATTTGTAAGTCTAGACTGAATTAAAAAAACAAGTCATTTGACATATTGGATCAGCCAGTGCCAGCTGTGGTGAGCTGCAATTGTTAGAGAAACTTAGAAATGCAGATATTCTGGGTGTGTCTGGTATATGCCTGGAACAGCCCTATTTTTAAAAATAGGGAGGTTTTAGTTATTACTGAACTAATGAGGAGTCATATGCTTATTGTTTGCTTTCTAGGCAAAAGATAACAAAATTACCAATTTAACCTAAAATTATAGAGAAAATATGTATATTTAAAATGTTGGCCTTTTGACTGAAAAAGTACCCTTCAGAGTTATTTACTTGATTTCTAGGCTTCTCATTGAAACCAGCTAATTCTGAAATAGAAATTGAGTTTTCCATTAAATTTAATTAGGGGGGATTGACAGCTGGAAGTGTTTTGCTTGAAAGCAGACTAAAACATTGTGTCCAAGTACACTGGAATTACAGTGCTGTAGTAAATTAAATGAAGCTATAGAGTGAATGTTTTACACATACAATATCATTTTTTGTAATACTGACTAGGAAAAAAGGTAGTAGCACACTCATGTTTTAGCTTTAAAAATCCTGGGTCCAAAGGGAACTGATATGGTCAAAGAGAGAGGATTTGCTGATGTCCTTAATCTCACATGCATGCTTTATCCAGAACATGAAAATCACCTGAGAGTTCAACATAGTGTTGTGTAACTATAATACTCTTTTTCAAAAAAAAAAAAAATTAATAAAAAGCTGGTATTTGAGGGGCATAAAGGCTTAATACAAGAAAACTATAAATCTGGTTGCCTGCTTTGCTCTGGGTTTGGTTTCTTAGTGTCTTCCCATTTCTCCCCTTCCCTCTGTTTGCAGACAGAGCTGTCTTCTGCTTCGTTTGTGTCATCTCTGATGCTTGTGGGGAGAGGAAAAGTGGAGGAAAACAGAGCTAAAGTGTTATATCCCAAAATTGTTATATTTCAGTATGCACCTGTAGATGTTTTGTTTGTTTCTTATGTTTTAAAGTTGTTGTGTTGGCTTTTTCTTGTTTTTCTTTCGATGTCCTGGTTCTTGCCTTTCGAGTGCTGTAAGCTTTTGGCAGCTAACTCCATTTCTGCTCTCTTGCTGTGGCACAGGAAGTACTTACGTGATGCAGATCGCCAGGTGCTGGCCCAGCAAGCCTTTGTGCTCACAGTGAAGGTGCTGGAGGACACTCTCCACGATCTCACCCAGGTGAGGAGCAGTGCACTTCATGGCCGTCATTTAGTAATTAGGTTTTGCAGTGTTTGGTTTGCTCATTCCTTAGATGTCCTGAGATTGAAGGGCTGCATTTATCAGCACTTACTTCTAATACCTTTTGTTCATATGCCACTACACAGAAAATTTTCTTCCAGCATTGCTGCTTTTTGGTTTTGAGATTCGTAATAAATACAGCTTTTAAAAATGGATTGCAGTAAGTTTGGTTTGACTGTCCTTTAAATTTCAAGTAATGGTAGATACATGTAGTGTACAAGAGCTCCATTTTCAGGTGGGGTCTGTAGGAAATTTCCTTTTAAAATGAACTAAGATTCCTCTTGCAAAACAAACCCAGACAGCTTGGTGTTACATGCCTAGACACTTTTCACTGCTAGTCCTTGACAGCACCACACTCATTATTACATATAATTCTAATCTAGATTTACTTTTTAAAAGTCATACAGAAACGAATCAATTTCCAGGTTAAGGGATCTGAATATTGGAGCTTTACTTGGTAAATACATTCAAGGAAGAACTTGTTCCTAAGGGTTTTCTAAGTTAACAGACTAGAGGTTTAACAAATTAAATGAAAACATTGTCAAGAACACTGCAACTCACTGTATGAAATAGTTTGTTCATAAATCTGGATGTAAGAGTTGTATCATTGTCAGTTTTTGAAAGAAGAGATGATGTACTGAGGTTTTCTACCTTTGGAACATCACCAAAGTAAAGGTACAAAAAGTAAAATACTATAGCAGGGTTTTGCCTAGTTCTTGATCTATTAACAAGAAGGTTATGTAAGAACAACGAAATGAAAGATTCTTGAGCTTGATCTGCAGCTGCCAAAAGAAACAGATTTGGTTTTGATTTCAGTATGTTAGAAGAAAAATTTGTGCAATTAAAACCTTGGATTTCATTTAGTTGGATCCCTTAGCATGGACTGAAGTAGTGAGGGAAAATAAACATTGTGGCTTCGGTTCAGCCTGAGCTGTTGACACTTCTCTGTGGTGTTTTCATTTATTAAAATACTTCTAATTGTAGGATTTGTGGCCTGGATTAATTAATATTGAGGAACAAAAAATAATGAACATAGAAACAATGCATTTTCTTTAGCAGAAGTAATGAAAGGTACTCGTCAGTATTCATGATAGTCACAGCTGTGCTCAAATGCTTTCTGGTTTCAATGGTAACAGAGAAGAATGATTTCTTTTATTAAGGGTTCAGAAGATCAGGGTTCCAAGTCTTCTAGCCTTGCTTCAGGAAGGATGACAACAGACGTCTCCAATAAAACTAGTGCTGAAGAGGGCAAAGATGTCCTTCCCAAAAAGCCAGTTTTATCAGATGGAGTAGTACACAGTACTGAAAATGGAGTGAAGGAAGTGACCCAGGGACAAATTCCCAATGCTATGGACATACTGGAACAAGAGGACAGGAATGACAAGGAGATTAAAGAGCTTCCTGGGCCTGGTTCAGCTGAGCCTATGGATCTTGATGGCTATTCCAATGACCCTGAAAAAATGGATTCTTCATGTAAACGCAGCGAGCCGGAGCGCCTGCAGTGCGGCAGGAGCGCGAAGGACAGAGCTGCAGAGAGCAGGACTCCTGAGCTTTCCTTGGAAGAGCTCAGCATCAGCTCCAAACACCAGCAGCAGGCAGCTAAAGGAACACTTCAAGCAGTACCTACAGAAGAACCTGTCCAGAGGTCAAGCAGGAAGAGGAAATTACTTGAGGATGTGGAGTCTGGAAAAACACTTCTGCTCGATGCTTACCGAGTCTGGCAGCAAGGTCAGAAAGTTATGGCCTATGACCTGGGCAAAATTGAGAAGATCATGTCTGAAACATACATGCTGATTAAACAGGTATGATTAATTGTCATTTCTCTATGTGGCCTCAGACATGGTTTTAGGATCTGACAGGATTTGCTAAACCAAGCAGTGTGAAATTAGCCCTATATCTGTTTAAAACTTGGGGATATAAACACCTCCCAAAGAACCATTGTCTTGACAAGGCCATTGCTGGGGATAGGGAGTAGGACCTTCCATGTTTTGAAACTGAATTTCTGAAATGAGTTAAGGGCTGTTATACCAGTTACTTGGTGTTTGTTCAGCTAAATGTTAGTTTGAACTGAGAGAGCTGAGTATTTATCTTTGGATATGTGCTCCTGAATAACCTAAGGTCAGCATTTTGCTGTAGAACTGCTGCTTCTCCCCCTTGCTCCCAAGTTGTACATCCCCATTTCATCTCAATTTAATTAGATTTATAGATGAGCTAAGTAACTGACTTCATTAGTTGTGATTCTGTGTTCAGGTGGATGAAGAAGCAGCACTTGAACAGGCAGTCAAGTTTTGCCAGGTGCATATGGGAGCATCAGCACAGAAACAGGTAAGCTCTGAAGCCTTTGAGTGCTGCTAACAAGCTTTTATGAGTCTGTACAGGCTAATCTGTTGCTGAGTGTCTGCAGCACCTAGAAATACCTGCTTTCCTTGTGTTGGTGTCATCTAAGATAAGTTGGGCTACATTAGTAGGAAGATCATCCCCTTTATTAAGGTCAGTGCTGCTGTTTATGTCTGGCTTGCAGGATAGTTTTCATGCCCAGAAGCTATTGGGGAAACCCCAAATGATCTTCAAACTGAAGTATTTATGGCATACTACAATTTTACTAATGTCCACATCATAGCCCAGCATTTCATGGATGGCAATTACTTCCCTCTGCTCCCTAAGGGCTCCAACCTCATCAGCTCTTGCCTTGCTGGCATTGCAGTCTGCTCCAGAGATACCAGATAGCTTTTCTTTAACTCTGTTAGAAACAGCTCCTAGTTTCTGGGTTTACCCAGAAAACAATTGTAAGAGCTTTAAAGGGATCATTATTTATCAGTCCTTAATGTGAAATCAAAGCCAAGAAGAAAACTGGATGAATGACATATTTGTTGGTATTCATTTTGCAGCCCTAACATATTTACTATATTTGTGTTTTCCATCATTTTTGTTCAGCTAAAATGTGTTTTTGTACAGTGCATCTTTTAGCAGAGTAATAGGAGAGGATGTCAGAAGAAAGGTGGGTTTTTTCTTTATTAGGTTTTCATGGAAGTAACTTTCTCCAATTTGTGCCCCTCAGGAAGTCAGTAACGTTGTTCCATTGAACTATAGAAATGAACAGAGATGTCAATAGAGGTATTCAGTAGAAGTGTTGGCTTGCTTGTAGTCTGGTGTTTCAGGTTTTACATTTTTTTAATAAATAAATGTTAGCTCAGCATGGTCTTTTTCTGTCTATTTTGGGGAAAAAATAGACATCATCACACTGTGATTTATGACTTTTAAAAAGAATTTGCTAGAAAGCTTCTTTAAAAAGTAATGTTACTGTTGCTTTTTTGGATGTGTTCACCTTTTTAAAAAACACTCACCAAATTCTCCTTTATCAACCCAATTCCTTTGCTGGGCTTTCTTGAAGGTTCTGGGAATGTCACTGCTATTCCAGTTCTTCCAGCAAAGTCACCAGTTCTCAGGCATGTGACAAAACATGAGAGTGGTGAAAAACCACACAAACTAATCTTGAGAGCAGACACAATAGGTGAGCTAGTATTTAACAGCACTGGAAGCAATAAGATTTCCTGTTAAATCACTTGAAATAAAACATACCCCTTAACATGCTGCACTTGGAAGCTTGGAAGCTTTCCCTTCTAGGAAGCAGTCCCAGCTAACGAGGTTATTACATCCTGCACTCTCATTTTCCTCTGCTTCTAGCAGCATCTTGCAAGCTGTGTGAAGCTGCTCATACAGCACTGTGAATTAGTGTGGAGACACAGGAATAGCCACTCTTGTAGACATCTGTCTGTTTTCAGCAGACTGAATCCTGTTTTATTTAAAATTGGCAAGTATTTGCCTTCTGTAAGCAAATGATGTCATGTACAGAGCTGCCACAGCCTGGGTAAATGCTTTGTTCCTGGATAGTTTGAGTGGGTTTGCAGGGCCTGTGGTTCCTCAGTCACTTAGCCCAAGAAATTGACAGTAAAAAAAAAAAAAAAAGGCAAAAAAAAAAAGGCACAAAATCCTTTATATGTGTCTTTCTCAGCTGGCTGTTGTATTTTAAAGTTCCAGGTGTTTTATGGTTTCTTTATGGAAGTTTTCACTTTTTACTAACATTAGGCATTACTTAAATTCTGACTTTTCAACTTTCTTCCAGACCAGTCAGAGTTTCTAACCTAAATATTTAACAGCTGTGTTAAAATCTCCTCCTCTGCCTCTCCAGGAAACAATGGAGCACTCAGTGAGCGGAACTGGACAAAGTGGGTCCTTACACTTCTGGGAGCAGATCTAATCTTTTTAATGGCTTGGCAATGCTGTGACCCTTTGACTGGGTTTCAGAAATCCTCTCTAGCTGTTTGGAGTGATGCACTGCTGACATGTTTCAAGCCAATGAGAGGCACATCACCTACAAAGTCAGCTAAAAACATGAGAATTGGCTGAGAAAGGTTGGCTTCCAGCTTTGAAGAAGGCAGGAAAAGTCAGTGGTACAAAACCTTGCCATGATAAGTTCAGTGCTCCTAGAGGACTGGAGAAATTGGAGTGTTTTCCATTGGCAGATTCCAGTAATTGAAATAAAATGGTGTTCTGTGTAAGTTGCTGGGACATTTCTTTCTGTATTCAATATTAATACTTTTTTTAGTGATATATTCATCAACTTCAGCACATTTGGGTTCACAATTTAGAGTGGTGATGCAGCATTTTAAAGTGCTGATACTAATGCTGTTGTGGAGAAAGGTGTGGCCAAAAGTAATTCCTCAACTTTTTGTCCTTTTCCCTTTAAATTCTTAAGTGTGAATAAGACTTTTGATATACACCTATCAATTGGGCTGAAATCCACCGGTGGTTGCTGGGTCATTAGCAGTCAAGTAACTAAAGTCACTTGACTGGAGATTGATTGACTTTCTGGTCAAGCAGCATTTTGAAGGTTTCTTGTTCTTTTCTTTGAACTTTCTATCTGAGAATGTTATCTAAAAGATCTGCAGAGATCCTGAAAGCAGTCATCTATTGCTCTGAGTCGTATTTTTAGTCTTGCCAACTGTGATTTTCATATGAAATTAATGGTCCCTGGAAATGGAATACGAAGGAGGCCTTGTTGAGGCAGGATGAAAGATTGAGGCAGACTAGTTTGATTTTGAAGTAGCATTGAACTTAAATATGTGGTCCTGGGTACCAAGGAGGGGACATGTTGGTAGAAAGCAGTTGTAAGGATTGTAGATAATTAGAGAATTCCTAATAAGCTGCTCCACTGACTACCTAAAATTGCTCTTACTAAATTCTTCATTTTATGCTAGTAAGGACATATTGACATGGGAAAGTTATAACAGTACAAGCTAGGATGAAGCTTTGTATTGCCCAGAATATTCTATAAATGCATGTGGAGATACTTCAGTTTAAGAACCCATCTGTCTTCTTTTTTCCTGCAATCAGGAAAGGTATTTCTATTACTGTGGACTTAATACTGAATTCCTTAATACTACAGTTACACCTTTCACCAGCGTTGAAAGTCATGACAGTTAAAACTCTGTGGTTGTATGTTGGGATTTAATGTATCACTAATCCTGAGAACTGAATTTATATAAAACAAATACCCTTAAAACATTGTAAAAATCAACTTTGCACACAGGGCTGGATTTAACATCTCTAAAAATACAAGAGTGTTCAGAGGCAAGGCTCCAAAATGCCACAGCCTCTGGTCCTGTGTTGTGACCCCTGAGAATATGGGACTCTGTGGAGAAAGCCCTGGTAACGGGTAGTGTTGTAGGAGCTGAAATTTCTATTGGCTCTTCAAGGTATAGTATATCATCCAAATGTCATGAGAAGGGGCTATTTCAACATTGCTGAGTTATTTAAGGCTCACTGCTGCCTTAGCCAAAAAATCCTTGCTCTGGGACCAGCTCCATCCCTGAAGTGTCAGAGAGAGAAAGGAAATTTTCAACTGCTCTCTTTCCTGTTCCATCTGCCAGGCCTTGAGCTCTGCCTGCTTAATTCTGGCTGCCCAAATCTTCCCTTTCACCTTTTGCTTCACTCAGCTTTTCCACAGTAACAAACCCATGGCCACCTTCTCCCCCTGGCTGATGCCAAGCTCCACGTGCTTTCCCCATTTCCCTGTCTGAACCTACAGTCAAAACACATCAGCAGATTTCTGTGTCAGGTCTAATTAAAACTGATGCTTCATGAAGCTACCACCAGAATCAAAACAATGAATTATATTATAAACACAATCAGGTTATGCAAATGAGCCTTTCAGGCTCCTGGCAGGCTGCCAGGGTGATCCCTGAGTTTATAAAGTTTTGCTGCTGCTGTAATATAAAAGTGGTAGTTCCTGAGGGAAGGTGCTGCTTTAGTGCTCTTCCTGCCCTTCTCTAGTTCCAGAACAGGTAACTGGGGTCTTGTTTTCTCCTTCCACCAGTGTTTACCTCTTCCCAGGGCTGGTGTGAGTAGTCTGAATCCACAGCCCCATACTGAAGACTTTTCTGGGATCATTGGTGGGTTTATCTCTGAAGGCTCTGCTGGAAGCACACACACCAAGCTCAGATTGACTCTGGAGCATGGGTCTGGTGGTGGGACAGTCCCTGTGTTGGACCTTGCAGTGAATGTCATATTTCACTTGGAATAGGAAAACATTCTCTTCTGTGAGTGAAGCTAGAGGGCACTCCCATGGATTTTTCCTTGTGCTGTGGAATGCAGTCAGCACTGCAGTGACATGGGCTCTCAGGCATTTTTCTTCGAGGAGGAAACTTGAGAGTAACTTGTCTGAACTGCCTTGAGTGTCTAGAGTGTTTTCTTCTTGAATTCTCACATTAAAAAAAAAACCCAAAAAGCAACAAACCACCAAGCTGTTCTCTTCAGGAAGCAGCTAAAAGCCTTCTGTAAAGGCACTTTGCTGGGAATGGGAGGAGATTGGGAGAATATTAAATAATTAGAAAATAATCATCTTCTACCTCATGTGTTTTCTCCCCCTTTTTGTTCCACCCACATGCTGCTAATTTTCATCTTTTCTTCCTGCACATCAAGACGTCAGAGACTGCTTACAGAAAAAGTTGTTTTTCCTGAGTTGTCTGTATGCTTTATTAATGCAGCAAAGATGACAAGAAAGGAGGGGGAAGGAGGAGGTGGGGATGGGGGGGACAAAAGGACGAGCTCTTTCATGGTCTCCTACCAAAGGGTGACCATTTTGTTCACTGTTGCATTTGCCAGTTGCCATGGCATCCCCCTCTCACTCTATCCTGGAGGTGTATTCTTGATATAATTAACAGCTCTCCTCCTTCTGTCTCCTGCAGAAAGCAATCATTAAGTGAACATGAAGGAAAGAAAAGTCACTTTTTATCTTTTACTTTGTATATTAATGTTTTTCATCCTGCTACCTGGTCTCTCTTGGTCTAATAATGATGTTTTTGTGTATGGAAGTGTTGCTGCAGTATGGCTGCCTGTGTAGAGCAGGACATTAACCTTGCATGCATTTGTGTTAATGGGGGATTTAGTTAGGCTCAAGTTCAATCATATGTGTATAAACCTTTGTTATTTTCTGTATATAAAGTGGTCTTGGGAAATACAAGGTTCTTCAGAATCTTGATCATGGATATTGCTGCTATTTCTCACGCACCTAGAAGAAAAATTCCAAATGAGATTTCTTTCAAATGCTGCTGTAGAGAGATTGAGGGGGGAAAAATAATGGATAGGCATAATTTAATTAAAACACAATAGTGAGCAAGAGTTTGAGTGGTTATACTGTGGAATGTGGCCAGCATATTGTTCAGCTCTTTGTGTGACAGCTTCCAGGCTTTGTGAGCATGTGCTGGTGTCCTTCTAAAAAAGCACAGCTTAGTGTGAGATGGGTTCTGACTTCAGTCCCACTAGAGTGCTAAACTCAAGCATGGGAGTAATTGGAAAAAAAAATATCACAAGAAAATGTTATGTAACAGTTGCAGTTGCAGCATCTTTCATTAGGAAACTTTCCTTGGGAAAACTGTCACTTTCCCTTTCTTTGGAACATTTGGTTGGTAATTTTTCCCACAGCCACAGAGCAGTGAGCTCTCCCAAAAGCTGGAGCAGGAAGGTTGCTGTAGGATTTCTGTGTTTTTCAAAATGTGTTTTGAAAAAACAGTAAGAATGGTAAAACTAAACCCTTGGTCACATTCTCTGGTTTATGACTTCACAGGCTACACAGTAAAATTTTCCTCATGTTTTATCTTAATGCTGGATTTCTTTTATCTTAATGCTGGATTTCTTTTATCTTAATGCTGGATTTCTTTTAGCTGCTGCTGAAGTGCCTCGCTGGGAAACTGTAGGGAGCTATTTTTTCCAGTAACATCTGTGAAAAAATTCTGCACTTTTGCTGTTAATTTCATTGGTGGAAGGCTATCCCAGAGCTGGATTTCCAGCATTTTCCTTACTTATTTTTACATCAGCTTTCAACATGGGAAGGGTTTGTCCATCAGCTCTGTGAAGCTGAATGAACTCTTTGAGGAGAATGCTGAAATAGTCAAGGTTCTAACAAATAAAGAGACTGATTTTGTAACCTAAGTCAGAAATAGTCACAAATCTCACAGACAGCCATCCTAATTATTCATTTAAATTTCAGCTTTATACGTTCTTCAAAATGAAAACCAGTTTTTGCTAAGTTTTTTAAAGAAGAGAAGTAAGATAGTGAGTTCTTTATGGAACCAGTGGATCATCTGTGACACCTTATTTGGATATTAATAATAAGTCTTAAATAATGATTCTATTCACTTTGATATAGTAGTCAGTACAAAAGTAGTACTGCATGCCCTTTAGTACCTCATGTTTTTTTAACAAATCTAGGAGGAAGTCCAGTCTTGGCTAGAGGAACCTGTGGTTACAATGAAAGACAGGAAGAAGTCAGATAAAAGAGTTTTCTATCTTAATTCAGTGATATTCACATGTTCTGGAAGTAACACTAAATATAAGAAAATATTGGTTTCTTCTTGGTGACTAAAGCCACTTTGTACTAGTGGTGGTAATAGAGGCATTGAGCGTGGTGAGGTGGATTGGAGAGGGGAAAAGGAGAAGTTCTGAGTCAGAACTGACTGAGTTTTGGCTTAGTACCACAGCAAAGTAAAAACTAAAAAATAATCTTCTGATGAGAAACCACATAAAACACTGGTAAAGGTTTGTCACTGCCTCTCAGTTTCCTACTGTCTGTCTGTGGAAAACAATCTTCATTGTGCCTTACTGTTGGTTTAGCAGTAGAGATAGGTAAACATAAAAGGCTTCTGGTAAATCCAAGGCTTGCTGTAGTCAATTTTTCTGGGTTTTTTCTCAGCTGGGTGTTATGAGATCCTGTGTTTTCCTGGAGAGCTGCAGGATGATGGCACGTGGCCCCATAAGTCCTGAGCAGTGTAGTTAGTGACAGTCCCTGAGCTGGCTTTTGTGAGTAGCATCACTTACTGATCAGAGGTGCTGGAATTCTTGCTCCTACACAAAACCCAGAATCTTTTAAAGAACATGTGCCTCACTGTGGTGCTCATTTTAGCTTTGTGCTTACAGCTTCTGGATGGTCTTCAGTTTCTGAGTGCAGTAAAAATACAAAAAGCAGGTTTAAATCCCTTTTCTTAAGGCTCTGTGAATTGCAGAATGCACAGTAGCCAACAATGGGTTTTTTTTAATGCTTGGCTCTGATTTTAAAGCAAGCTTTCTCCTTTTCCTTTCACCCCACCCCCTCTTTTGAGAAGACAAAGTCAGTGTGAGATTTTTTTATTTTCCTCCCAAAGTCTCTGTTTCATTGGGTTGAAGGGAACCTGTCTGTTTACAGCAGCCTGAGACAGCTCTTCACCAGGTCACATCTGGAAAGTTGCCTTTAAATTATGAACACAATAATCTTTGTGTTGCTTTCTTTTGTATAAGCCTGCACTTTTTGACTACACATTAGAATTTTTGGTCATGGTTTTCTCGAGTCAGAAACATCACATTAGTTTCAGCTTGATTCTTCTTTGTAAATAAAATGTTTCAGTTCTCTGGAAAAAGAGCTGGGATACTTCATCCTGATGAGAAGAATAATAATGGAGGATAAGGTTATGAGATTGTGGTCTTCAGCAGAAAGGAAGGAACCAGACAAGAGGCACCATTAAAGTTGCAGCAAGAGAAATTTGGATGAAGTGATTGGAAACAAATGTTCACTGGGAAGGTGGTAAAGCACTGGGAAGGGGCCTGGAGAGGCTGAATCTCCTTCCTTGGCAGTATTTGGACTGGGCTGGCACTGGGCCCCAGTAAACTGATAGAACTGGGAAGTCAGCTCTGCTCTGAGCAGGAACTTGGACTGGAGACCTCCAAGGTCCTTCAGCAGCAGTTATTCCATGGGGTTGCACTCTCTCTAATAATTTTTCATCTGAATACCATCCAAATGCAGCTGAGTTACTTTCCAAATGTCCTCTTTCTGGCTCTGCAAATAGCTGTGCATTTTTGTAGAAATCCAGTTTGAGGTGCAGATCCATTTTGAACATACATGTAGTAAGTAGTACCTTCATGTGTTTCTCTGGAAAAAAAATTGGATACAATACAAGCACAGAAATGTCAGGTTCTACATCATCCATTATGCAAGTTAATGAAGTGCATGGGTGTGAAGGGCTTTCCCTTTGCTGAAAACATTTCCTCAAGTGATCTCACTCTGCTTAAGGCTTTCTTCTGCAGTTTCATTTCCCTCAGGTTTGTGTGATCCCATTTGTGTGAGACCTTCAGTTTTGGATCCAATGCTTTAAGCATCAGAAACTTGCTGCTTTCAGAGGCAAAATACACCTTTTTTTTTTTTTGATCCAGTGTGGTAATTGTTGTGAATATAACTGCTGTATTTTAATTTTTTTTTGTGTACATATATTATCTGGCAGGTTTTAATTGTATGCTTTTTAGAGATTAATTAATCAAGTTCAGGAACTTTAAAAATACATTCTGCCAATTATTTTTTTAATGTACTTGTGTACTCTCTACCTTTGAATTTTAAGTATGCATTTTCTTCACCTGAAAGTTCCTCTGTGCTCTCAGTGAAATTCTACTGACTTTTCTGGCTTTGCAATAAATCTTTGGTCATCTAGGACATTAGGGTCCAATTTGATTTTACATTTGACAGCTGAACCCTGTTTCTGTTTCAGAAACATTCATACTCTTATCACCATGTTTAAAATGAGAGGTTTTTTTTTCTTGGTAAAGGTATGAGACAAACAATTAAACATCTGAGAATTCTATCTAACTGCATCTTTTACAGTCCAATAAATCTCCATTAAATGAAGACTCTAAAGAATGTAAAAGAAATGCTTTCTGTGGCCTCACAGGCAAGAATACATTATTTGATTACTGATAAAAGTTACAGAGAAGATACTCGTTTTATGGGTACTTTTATTCCCTTCTTTGGTGAATTTATGTCCCAGTTCTACCTTCTGTCTATATAATAAATGACACTGCATTAAATTGTTAACACTGGATTTGGAGAAGAGTGTTGCTCTTGGTGCCTGCACAGGCAGCAGATCTTCCCGAGCCTGTTTCAACTGGGCCTTGGTGTTACTGAGTTCTGCAGTTGTCAGGAATTTATTATTTGGAGTTATGCTGATCTCTTATTTCACAAGCTAATACATTTTTCTATTTTCTCCATTTCTTCTCACATCATTCACTAAGAATTATTTCTTGTGATAATTTGCAAAATCTCTTAAAGCACTGCAGATCTGTTTGTTCAGGTCAAGCACTTGTCAACATATTTTTAAATGAAAGAAATATGTTTCTGTTTACAGGAGATTGTAACTCATGCTTAATTACAGAGTTCAGGAAAGTATGTTATGTTGTGAGGGATGTGTTAAATTAAACTTTGTAAATGTGAATAAGTGTTCTTCAAGTGCTAATTTGATAAGTAGACCATAAAGAACAGAAGCATAATCCATACAGGAGAAAAGATTTCTTTAGAATAGTGATTGAGTCCCTGTTATATTATATTCACTTTAAAAAGAGTGTTTTCTGTCTGTCAAATGTGCTGCTTGCAGTACTCAGTGAAGCAGGTAGCACAGAGTTAGGAACATGCAGACACTTTCTCACTGCTGCCTCTTTCTTTGTGCAGTCGACAGGAGAAGCACCCACAACCCCAAAGCACACGAAGGACACCCGAGAGAGCTTCTTCCCAGTAGCACCAGCCACACTGCATCCCACCCCAGTGAATCCAGACACTGTGACTCCTGAAAACCTCCTGAGACTGAATGATCTGCATTCCAAATCCAAACCAGCCTCTTCCTCTCCATCCTCCTCCTGCTCAGCATCCTCGGTGCCGCCGCCGCGGGAGCCGGAGCAGCCCCGGAGCCAGGGCACAGAGGCTGCCCCCAGCACGGGGGAGGCTGCTCGTGGTAAGTCCAGCCAGGGAGAACCTCCTGGCCCCTCTAATCAGTATCCACATGGTGAATTAATTAGTGCCTGAGTTCTGGTTCTGCCCCGTTTTCTGATCGCTGCACCACGGCCAAAAGGCTGCACAGATTTTTGTCGTGGTCCTGAAGAGGGTGCGTGTGCATAATCAATACAAACTTTAATTTGTAGGGTAAATTAAAAGAGTGGCCACTCTATGTAACTTTTATATGAAATAATAAAATAGCAGCCTGAAAATAGTCATCTCTTTTAGAGAATTGAAGTCTGTAGCAGGATTAAAATTAAAATTATTTTCTTTTCTTCAGTGAGTTGAGGATCCAGTTCCTTCAATGTTTTAAAAGATCTAAGGTATTTTAAAGTGGTTACAATTAAAATAAACTGGTGAGCAGCCCACATCTGTCTTAGAAGTGCTTGATTAACATAATGATTAACATAATTAGCAGCACAGCTCTCACTGCAAGGCAGATGTGAGTGTGGAGATACATAACACTGATGAACAAGTTTCTACATGGTCTAGGAAGTTAGCTTATCATCACTATTACGTTTCACATTTCAGAGAAGAAGCATCTGACAGGACCAGAATGTTGGAATGTGTTATTTATAGCCCTGGTGTGGTTATGTGCCAGGTCAAAGCACAGGAAAGGATTGAAGAAACCAAACAAATGTTATTTATTCTATAACATGATTGTGTGGTTTGTTTATGACTGTATTATGTAATTGGTCCTGTACAGTCTTCTAGATGAGGAAAGAATAAATGAGAACACTGTCATTTGCTTTACTGCTGTCATGGCAGGCTGGCTTGTTAGCAGCTGAAAAATCTCTGTGCTGGGCCATACTGATCCACTTTGGGGAATGAAGTAAGATTAGACCCAATTTCAGATGTGCCTTGGGTGCCCAAAGAGTTGGTTGGGAATATTTGTGGGACACTGTGCATGTTAAGGTGGCAGAGCACCTGCCATAGCCTGTACTTTTCTTGCAACTTTAGCAGAAGCACTGTCTGAAAAAGCATCTGCTGCTGCCTGGGCTCACTCCATCTGTTCACAAGCCTGGGCCCAGCACTACTCACAAAATGCCTTAGACAAGTCATGAGAGCCCAGATCAGTTATGAATGAACCATATACAGAACAGGTACTGTGGAAAATGATGCATGAAGATACAGTGGAAATAGTGTCCAGATTTGTGAAGGCAGGATGTTTTCTTAGTTTGGAATTGTGACTTTGTAAAGTTTTTGTCTTTATATTTCTGGTATGTGATTTCTTTCCTTATGTAATCAGCCTTGGTATTTGAATGCACATAGTCTGAATTCATCAGCAGCAAAGAGCAAGTTAGGGAGAAATAGGTTTTCCCAATTTGCTAATCTCTGAGTACAGAACAAAATTGAAAGTTAATATCTAGTATCAGCAGTTGTATTACAGTTGTCTAGTTTTCCTTTTTCACAATTCCAGGGAGAGGTTGTCTTAGGAAGGAGAAAGAGGAAAGAGGAGTGATGAGGAAGGAATGGCTTAGTCTGTGTGTAGATTACATTTGTTACTGTCCTCAGGAAGGAAAAGAATGGAGTTGCCTGGTGTCATAAGATGTCTTGTCTGGCTTGTTCAGCAGGGAGTAATTTGGGTTTGTGCCTAGACAACAGGGGAGGAAAAAATGAATCCTATGTGAAGCTGTTATGTACTTACTAAGGAGACTGGTGTAGGAATGACAATGCTGATAAGAACTCACCTATTCTTCTGGTTTTCAAACAGAACTCACGAGCATTTCTGATGTGCTTTCCTCTCTGCAATTCCCCAGGCCACATCGCATTGATTGGAACATTTATTTTAATCTTTTGACTTTCTGGGCTTTGTTAAGGTTGTAGAGGTAGATATTGTTCCTTCTTCTCTGATGTTTTCTGTACATCATCTTGGTTGAGGGAGGTGGAAGGGATAGCTGCCAGAATTACACTCCTGAAACTGAAGATCAAGAGGCTCTCTCTCCAGAGCTCAGTGCTGAATGCATGTGTTGTATCTGGCTCTCAGCCCTACCTGACAGGTCATTTCTCTAGCTGAGAGAGACACCAATTACTGCTGTGTCTTTTCTTCTTCTCTTCTTTTTAATTCTCCTTCTTTTGCATCGACCACGTCTACAAAGAATTATTTATAATTCTGTTACAACCCTTTTTGATCTCCCTTCTGTTAGTTCTGTTTGTGTAAAAACTCCTCCCATTTCTAGAGTAAACTGTTTTCAACTTTCTTGTTTCATCACCTCTATCTGTACCTGCATATTCATATGGAAGTATTACACATCAGAGACTATTAGCTGCTCTCATTTTCTCTGATTTCACCCAGGAAAAGGATTTGTTTTTCCAAGCATTGCTGATGCAGTGCCACTCATTTCTGATGTAAATATTTTCCTGAGGTTTTGTCTAGTGCATGACTGGTACAGAGTACAGCGTGATGGAGTCCAGCAGCAGAGGGATGATGGTGACAGTTTCAGCAAGACACCTTCCTACTTTTGGGTATAAATGTACTTGGGCCTCTTAGCCTTTCTAGCTCAGCCTAACATTTCTCTGGGGAAGCTAAAATAGGACAATTAAGGTAAATTCCCTCCAACCTGTCACACTGTTGCAGTATTACATGATTCTAAATTGCTGGAAAATCTTGACATTTTCTTCTTCACTGTCCTTATTGCAGTAATGATTTTTATGAGGAATGAACTGGAAAACACTCACATTTGAGTTCTGATACCAAGAAAAGATTTTTATACCTGGGATTATTTAAAGTTCTGTGTTTTGCTTAAAGCCAGCTATTTACCAAGTCGGAATATAAAATCCAAGTAGAAGACTCCCCACTATTATTTTTTTGTCCATTTAAGGCCTAAGCAGTTCAATATGAAAGCAAGGTCATGATAAAGCTGTCCAACCTTGGAAATTCAAAGCTAGGGAAGACAACAACTTTGTGTTGTACAGGGAAGTGATACTCCATAAGCCATGGGAATATCCTGCTGTAATTTCAGATGTTTGTGAACAGGGGAAGTAGAGGTGTAAATATAGTTCAACCTGTGGAACTCTGAGAGTTTCACAAGAAATAAATACAATTGAGGACAGTTGCATGGAAAGATGAGCAGACTATTGCATAGAAAACTATGAAGTTATTCTTTAAGTGTGTGCAGGCAGATGCAGAGTCTTTGAAAGGCAAATGTTCCTAAACCTAAAGAGGGTTTTGAAGTGGGAAGTCCTAAGAGTTCAGTAACATTCAGTAGTGTTGGAATGTGACATTTCACCCTGAAGGATAACTGGGTGCTGGGGTCATAGGAGAACTTTTAGGTGTAAGGAGCATCTTTTTCCAGAAGTCTGCAACATAGATTATTTTAGCAACTAAGACATGACTTTAGGTTGATAGTGGGTTCTCAGAAGATTGAGGAGACTGAATGTTTTCCTAAGGCATCACTAGAGAGAATGTAAACCATCATTTTGCATTGACAGCATCTCTTTTTATTAAAGCAGTGCATGGCACAAGGGCCCACCTTGATTCATTGCAGTTTCTAGATACCCAGACATCAGTGGACATCCTGGTTCTGAGGGAAATAATGGGGATTGTACTTTGCCATCATAAGTTGAGCTTAACCTCATACTGATCTCAGTGGCTCCTGAGTTTGCTTGTCGTGAATTTCCAAAGACAAACACAGATTTTATGAGCCTGTAGTTCAGTGTTTTGACAACTTTCTTCTTGCACAAATATTTGGCCCTGTTGGCCATGCCTTACTTTAACTGTGCATTTCAATTCAAATTTGCAGGTATTTTTTAAATGACTGTAAGTAGTAACATTCAACCTTCTTAATTGCAGTCAGTGTCTTACCTTGTTTTTTCTGTTGAATTCAAAATGGTGCTGTAGAGCACAGAGTTGTTCTCAACAGATGACTCAAAAAAAGATGAAACAGAAAAAGTTATGCATGCCCAGGACATGTGGCCTCATGTGAGCTACCTTCATATTGCAGTTACCTGGCATGAAGCTTCTCTCTTTCATACATCTGTTCTTCTACTCTGTTTTCTTGTGGCATTTGTGTCCATCTTACTTTCACTACTTTCTCCTTAATTTCCAATGTTGACTTGCTCTGATTTTTGACAGCTGGCTTTCCTCAGTTCCCAAGGCTGGATTTCTCCTAGGCTTTAAACCTCTTCTTTAAATGCTTGTAGCCCCCCTCCATTGGTGCTGTCCTGGGGCAGAAGGTCCTGCCCACCTGTCAGTGACTGAAGAGTCATCAGTGGGAATCAGCCAGGAATCAGGGAATTCCTCCAGTGAGCTCTGCATGGGCTCTCTCTGATCTCTTGCTGCTTCAGCCTCCCTGGCACTGGTATTCTCACTTCCCCTTGTGTGATCCGTGCTTTTTGTGAAGCTCTTTATTTTTCACAATGGGTGCACTCTGAAAACAACTTGACTGCTGAATGTCAGCAGGGGTTTCCTGTTTGTGAATGACTTCTTAATTCCTTTTTGTAGTGCTCAGACAGTACCAGTCAGTCATGGCTCTTCCTCTTCCCTTTGTGAAAGTATGCTGATTTGCCTCCTGTTGAAACAAATGCATTCCAGAAGAATTTTTCAGTCCACTTAATGTCTATTTCTGATACCTACACTTCAGATTCCTTAAGTTTTATTTGCTCAATCCAGTGTAGTGCAGAAAATCCTTTTACATTAAAACTGTCATAATTGTAATGTACCTGTGTTGGATCACTGAGAACAAAGAGGGCAGAGGCAGATGAAGTGATGCTTTGAAGCCAGGGTTTGGTGCACTCAAGGCAGGAGTGCACTCCAGGAGCCCTGTGTACTCTTAGATCTCCCTGAAAATCCTGGGGAGTCATTGCCCTATGGATGTCTTGCACTACTGAAACACATTTTTTTGAGATTTTTGTAAAGGAACATGGTAGCAATGCTGTATGGTTACAATATGGTTCAGTTTCACTAGTTTTAGATTGCTGTCAGCAGCATAAAATTTACATATATTCCTGCACAAAGGCAGACTGAAGAAAGATGTAGTTATAAGTCCTCTGCATAGATATTGTGTTGCTTATAAAGTACTTAGAAAATTGTGGGGTGTCATTACATTCACTTAAGAGATTTTTCTGCCAGCTGCTTTTGCTAATTTCCTTGGCTTAGGTGGCTGTCAGGGCAAAGGAGGGTGAAATATTGATGGCAAAGGAAAGGTCTTACCTTTGTTAGGTAACTCATAGAGAAATTTCAGAAGCAGGAGACTGCAAATGACTGTTCCTGTCTACAGGTGCTGCTGTGATGCTCTCCAGATGATGTGTCCTTGCTGAGTCAGTTATTAAACAAATATCAATTAGCTGTGTTTTGGTAATGCCATTTGAAAGTTCATGTAATTGAATATCAAACTGTTGTCTTTTTGATCTAGGCCTATTGTTTGCTCTTTTAAATTGAAGTTTTGTTTTTAAAAAAAAGGAGAAAGTTAGGATTGAAACTTCAGGATTTTTCTTTAGCCATGTTTCTGCAGGTCTAGGACAGCTGGTGGTGGCAGGAAATGTTTTTGGACATAGGAAATCCACTGTCTCTGCTGTTTGACTGGCCCCAGCATGGCTGTTAGAGGGATCTGGAAGTTAGTATGGGCCAGGGACTATTTCCAGGAAGCACTTTAAAAGGAGCCACTCATTTTAAATTTTAGTCTTGTTAATGTTGTGTGACAGCTGACCTCAGCATTAGGAAGAGTTTTGGGGTATGTCTCATGGGATTGTACAGTACACTCTCCCTGCTCAGGACCTAGTGATAAATATAGCACTGTGCTGTGCTATTGCACTGCAAACTTCTGCTCACCAGCTGCTTGAATTTCTTTTATTTCAGGGAGCAATAGAACTCATGTTCTGCAGCTTTTCGCCTCCAAATTTACTCTGATGCTTAATTTTTTACATACGACTTGTGTGTCAGCTTTGAATGTAATTTCCTGCATTTGGCATTTCAAGTCAAATACTTCTTTCTACAGCTATATGCACTAAAAGCACTTGGCAGTGCTTTTCTAGAAATAAATTTCATGGCAGGATATTTGGAATGAACGTAGAGAAAGCAAGGCTACCAAGTGTACCTGCCACATCTGTGAGGAGCTGGGTAGCCTCTGTGTCTGCTGTGCTCTGGTACCTCATGGCTAAAGGCTCTGTTGTTTCTGTGTTTCTGCATCCTTAACTGTCCAGCTAAGCCAACCTGTGTTCCAGTGCAGTCTTTGTGCTGATTTAGTAGCATAGCTCATAAGGAAACTCTGAGCTCCTTCAAATTCAGGCTTTCCATGGCCTTTGCAACTGCTGTGTGGGGAAAAAAGCTGTATGAATTCCCAGCACACTGGAGAGCAAGGCAGATGGAATAGAGAAAATTAATTGTTTTCACATTGGTATTATTCCTTGGAAATGTGGTAGGATACTTCCTCCACTATGTCAGGGAGCAAAGGATGAGATCCATTTCCACTGGGTGGAAAAAAAATACTCTCTGCCTTGTACAGTAAATGAGTTGTGTGAACAGTTGTGTGTGCTGTGGGTGGCCACTGGTGCAGAGTAAACCAGTTGTTACTGGGACTAGGAACATAAGTGTGTCCTGGAGTCTGGAGTCACACAGAATTCAACCCTTACTCTTCTGAAGTGGTTGGAAGGCAAGGTAGTACAAATCAGCTAAATGCTACTGATGTATTTTCAGGTTTTTTGTCTTGGAGCACAGAACTGCTGGGGAAGGTATTTTGCAGGGGGATGAAGGCAAGTGATGCAAGTGCTAATTATTTAAGCATTTGAGATTATTGTCTGTTCACTTATCCTTGTATTTTCTTTAGAAATTATGTTAATATTTTGTCCTGGCGTTCAAAGCTCAGCTTCTTCTTCTTTCCTATAATGAAATGGTGCTTGTGCTTGCACTCTGTATTGCCTATATTCTTTAACATATCTGTGCTGTAATACTTCAAACTGCTTCTGTTAGAAACTGGAAAATGTTTTTTTTCCAGGTGCTAGTCACATTTTCTGGGCTTGTCTTTCAGTTGTAATGTAAGAGGTTTAGTGCATGACTAAAGAATTTTTTGAAACTCCATACGAAATGTTTTATAACACCAATGCTAATGCCTCTTACCTGGCAGCATGATGAAATTAAATTATTGAGTGTTCAGTGCAAAGAGACCAGAGCAGCTGCTTGCTGGTTACAGTAGTACTGCTTTTAAACTTTCTCCACATCTTCAAATTGCCAAGTGATTATTTTTGCCAGCGTTATTTTTGATTTTTACGTGCATCAGAATAGCAGAGTGAACGGTGTCAGTGCAAGAACGGTGGCAGGGTTGTGTAATCCGTGTGTTTCTGGTGTGGATAAATGTATGTAGTGCATTCTGTGTGTGGAGAGCTGGGGAGAGGATATTAACTGTGATGAAGTCATGAACCCAGGCGCCCGCTATAGGCATCTGCAAACACTGGTTACCCTGGCAACAAGTGGGAAGAGGTTGGAGAGGAAAGCTGGAGTAGGTTGTTGCATTGAATTGTTGTCAGCTTGTTTCTTCCTCACTAAAGCAGGGAGATGTTGAAAGGTATGATGTCCCTCTTTCTGTGTCGTGTACTGTTTTGTACGTGTTTAGGCAGTTGTTGGGAAAGGGAAGGCTAAAAAAAAATACTTGTAATTCAGCTCGATTGGAGAGGAACTTTTCAGTATCAATAGTGACGTGCATTGCAAATCTGTGCTTTTCTCTGTGTGCTTAATTTTTGTGTGTTGTGTTGTGAGAGTGCTAAATGGGTCTCCAGAGTACAGTACCTGCCCCATCCTCAGCCTGGGGACAAGTGTCTCTTGCATATTATATCTTCAGAAACTGGTTTTATTTTAAACTGGGTTTGTAGAGCTAATGTTTGAAAAGCTGCCAAGACAGTACAAGTACTGGGTAATACCAAAAGATTTATTAACTGATATTAAATCTGAGCTCCTGAACACCTTCAGAATGTGCTGCACTTATATTCTGGTGTTCTCCCACTTGTGCAGAATATTGTGGCTCACGAGTTAGTGGAGTCTTTACCTCCCTGGGGAAAGTTTTTATTAGAAGAACTAGGACATTATGTTCAGGGCTTTAACAGCATCTTCCTCAAAACAAATATTAAAATACTCTCTTCAGAAATCTGTTTAGACAAATAATGGGGAGATCCAACTGTATATTTCTTCTTGATTGTCTTTCCTTGTTTTGACCTTTTTGTCTGTAATGAAAAAAAACCAGATAACTATGCAATATATTAAAGTATAAATTATGATATGTGCACCAAAACAACCAATTCTTGTTATTTTCAAGAAGTCTAAAAATATTTTGTTTATTAACTTTATTTTTAACTTGGTCACTTTAGTGGCATTGTTTCTATTTAAATAAAAAAAAATGAAAATTGCACAGTCCTGAAAGAATAAAGTGTATGACCCAGTCAGGGAATAGAATTCTGTGACTGTATTGAACATCTCTGGCAGCAAGAGATTGATTAACAGAACAGTGGTTCTTGATTTCTATTGTACTGAAAGGCACATTCTAATAGAATATTAACAAATATTGTTTCCAGAAGTGCAGTGATAGAAATATACAGTGTGCCAGACTCCTGCCCTTTCATTTCCATTCACTTCTACATTAAAAATTGCTGTCAGATATTTTATTCAAATTCAAATCTAATTTTACTGCACTGTAAAACTGCATCTTCAAAACTTGAAAAAATATATTCTGGAAGATGGAGATGTATATGAGGATGCTGGTTGCTCTTGAGAGAACATAGACTGATACCAGTCTTGTAGCCTCTTCCTAGAATTAGGCTGCTCAAAAGAGCTTTTGTCAGTGGGCCATAATATAGTTAAAATAAAGTACAGCAAATCAGTTTAAGTGATGATATATCTTATAATTAAGCAAATATTGTAATCAGCATAAGAAGTAGAGTTTTGTTATTAAATAATAATGCAAATCAGAGCTCTTATTCTGTATTGTGAACTAATAAGTCCCTAATGTAGTTAAGTAGTAGAATAGATGCAAAACTGCTCTCAGTTAGCAGTGTAGTTCAGGCTGTAGGATTTGCAGTTTATTTGTATATAGTTTTGTACCTGCTAAGTTAATTACTGGTTTGTATTCTGGGTTAATAAGTGGATAAGAAAGATTCTGTTAGTACTTACCCTGGCTGCTTAAGATGGTGATTCTGGAGTGCTGGAGTAAGTTAGGAATAAGTTGACTTCTCTTCTGTCTTGTGGGGTAATCTGAAATCATCATCCTTTTCATCTTGCTTTTCCTCAGATGTTTGCTCCTATCTTTGATGGAGTGTCTTGTAACCATTTCAGTGTGGGAGTGCTCTGGGTTTAGCCTGCAGCCTGTCAGCACAGGGGTGGGATGGGATGGGATTGGGATTGGGATTGGGATTGGGATTGGGATTGGGATTGGGATTGGGATGGGATGGGATGGGATGTGATGGGATGGNGGGGATGGGATGGGATGGGATGGGATTGGGATGGGATGGGATGTGTGAGTGCTGGCCTGGGGCTGCTCCTGCTGCCCACGGTTCTGCTCCTTCCCAGCCTGGCCTTCAATCCCTGTGTGCAGCTGGAAAGGGCAGGCAAGACCCAGGGATCCTTCAGCTCTCCTCTGCTGCTTCAGAAAGGAAACAATGCTTTGGGGTTTTCCTACTCAAGATTCCTACAGTTCAGCACTTCCTTGTGCCTTGTTTCTCAGCTGATTTGGTCTATTAATACATGTACAGATGCAAGGATTATTTTCCTATTTCCAGTGCTGTATTTTGAAGTATCCAGAGAAAAATGTGCAGGAGAGTGCTGAGAATGAGAACTACATTGATCTGCATTAGACTGTTCCATTTTGTGCTTGATAGTGAGTGGAACATCTCAGAACAGGAGCTGCCTGTGAACTGTGCTGTCGTGGGTGACCTTTCCTTTTTGGGAGCTGTTGGACACTTTGCTACAAGCAATCTCATTTATCCTAAGGCTTATATGAGCTTTCAGCTACAAGTCTAGATGATGGGGTTTTTTCTTTACCTGTGAAATTTAGTGGATGAAAGAACAGCCTGCTTTCCTGAGCTTTTTTTCATACAAGTTATTCGAGAGCCATAGAAATGATAACTCTGTAAAAAAGTTGCATCTTTCAAACGGCATAGATCAGGTTGTTAAGCTGTGATGTTTTCTGAAGCAGTTTCTGCAAGGGGAACTCTTGTACAGGAGAATATTACCATGGTAAATTCCAAGATCTTCTCTATATTGGTGGAGATGGAGAAGTGTTTTCAACACTTGAGGGGGTGGGAGCAGTTTTCCAATGAGGAAAAGTTAAAATATGTATTCCTTTTTAAGACGTTGCATGGTCAAAATCCCAAATTAATTTAGAGCATTGCCATACAAAGAATTTTAGAGCAAGTGAGACTGTGAATATCCACTGCATATGCTGGTCCATGATAGCTGCCTGTGCACACCTTAGCCCGTGGAAATATGAGGTGATTCAAATTAGACTAGGCAGCCTTTTGTTTTTTGAAGAATGTCTTAATTTTTAAGAGAGAATAAGAGCTTGTTTGTGTGTCCATAGCCTTGACAGGGTTGCTGCCCTGCCCCAAAAGGGCACTGCCAGCTCTCAGTAGTTCAGTGAAAATGACTCCTGTTATGTACAACATGCAGCTCAGTCTGTATGAAAGCTGGTTTAACACTGCATTAATTGAAAAGCAGGTACAGCTGGTAGATAATAACAAGACTGTACACACACATGGACTCTGAGTTATAAACATCCCAGGTTCTAGAATAGCAGAAGGTGGGAATTTGAGGCTAATATACTTATAGAGGTACAGTGGATGTATCAGTGAAGGGTGAGCATTCAGTATCACTTGATTTTGGTTTCACAAGGAATGGATTTGGCCCTGTTACTCGAGGTTCTCAGTAATGATTCTTCCTTAGCAGTGAGCTGTGCTCAGTGTAGCAGGTACCTGTGCTGGAGATCAGAGAGGGACCCATTGATCAGCTGGTCCTTCACTAAGGGTGATGGATTTTGCTCTGCACGTGGCAGCTCTTCCTTCCAGCCCTCACAGCCCCAAAGGAAATGCTCAGCTCTCTGTGGTTTTGCACATGTGCAGAGATGACAAAATGTCAGACTCAAAATTTTTTTCCTTCGCTTTTTAAATGACATTTACCTTTTTTTAAGAGTTTGAATTGATGGCACTAAGTACGAAGAAGTTGCTTTTGCCATCTTAACTTGCCAATATTTAATTTCACTCAGTCATGTTATGGTTTAGAAGTAGAGCAAGGTTTAAAAGGATTTTTCTGCTTGTTGGTTAGACAGCAAAAGGATTGAGGCTTGGGGGAGAGATCAGGATGTCTCCTAATCTGTGAATTATATTTCATTACTAAAGAGGAAGAAGAGCTTGAAGTGCCTTTGGAGGGGCTTGGATTTCAGCAGCAGGAGTCACGGCTTTGTCAGCAGATGAAAATGGCTACTGTCGCACCATCGCCAGAGCCTGTGTGCTGGCAGGTGGAGCCCGTGCCCAGCACAAATTCGGGACATGTTTGTACCCCAGGTAGGAGCTTCCTGTGCTTCAGGGAATTCTGAAGTGGGGTGGTGAGCTGTGCAGCAGCCTGTAGGCACTGAGTGGTTGGACAGCTGGGATTGGCATTCCTCAGTTTCTCTGCCTGCCTTCCAGTCAAGTATTGCAGAGTTTGGATGCATTCCTGGCAATGCCTGAGCTTCCTGGGCAAGAGCCCTGTCATCCCTTAGTGGTGATTGTGTTTGGTGCATGTCTGGCATGCTAAATACCATGGCAGTAAAGCCAGATCAAAAACCTCCAGTACCAGCTTTCATGCAATATAGTTTGTGCAGCCTTTAAAGCAGAATTTTTCTTTTAATTGAAGTCTTATATGGGGCAGTATGATAACACTTTGGATTACACTCCTGGGATATTTAGCAGAAGGAAATGGTTTTTCACAAAACTGACTCAGTCTGAGTAAACATAAAAACCAGCATTACAGCAGTTAATGTGTTCTATCCCTCCCCTGCCCTCTTCCCAAGAGAAGAAGTTGGTGTTTTAATTGAAAAAAATGTAAAACCTGGTATTTTAGGCAAGCATAATCTAGATATTCATGTTGGGGGTATCTTGTTTTTCCTTCTTTGTGAGAGGCAGATTATCCTGTGTCTGATTACTGTCTGGAAGGGTTGGCTGCCCATGGAGATGGGTCACTGACCTTGATGGAAAGCCATGCCTCGTCTGTTGTGGCAGGTCTTACATTCCTGTGTGCTGTTGAGAACATGCATTTCAATTTTACATCCCTCAGTAGCTTGCTGTACTGCTGCTGTTTCTCAGGATAGCATTAGGAAACTGGCATTTTATTTTGCTGTGTGTAAGTGGCCATGTCGATTCCCAATATCTGCCAGAGATGCATTTGACAGTACTGAATCTGAAAAAATATATATGAACACCTGTCATTATTACCAGACTGAAAAAGGCTCTGATGTTTCCATTTATATAGTTTCTAAAAAATAATTTTGACTCCATGTGAAGCAGCATTATTAGTAACAGCACCATTAGTAAGAAATATAACAAATATTCAATTTTTAACATCAGAGCGTTGTCATCTGGTTATTGTTGTGTATACATAATTTTGTAATGTGATAGTGCCCAGGGAAGGGATGGATCCTTCTCATGAGATGTCCTCAGTAAACACTCTCTGAGAAAGTTTGCACTGTAGAGACCCCAAGCTGGGACACTTGGGAAGGATGTGGAAATGATGCTAACCACTGTGGGAGCCAGTGGCATGGGCACACCAAGGAGGCTGAGCAGGGTAATGGGGAAATCTTGACAAGTGTTACCATATGTTTTTCTGCAATTGTTGAGGAGTTGCTCTCTCAGTAATTAAAGAGACAGCACTGTTGTGTTGGAAATGAAGGCTCATAAGTAAAGCTGAAGAGCTTTGTTTGTTACATTACAGAATGGAGAGACAGAGAATGCAAAGATGAGATGAATGCATCTGACACAAGGGGAAGATGGTGTTTGTAGTAGGTGTAGATGGCCAGTGCTACACTGCCACGTGTTAGGCCTGGTCAGGTTGAGTTTCTGCCATCCAGTAAGATATTTTTTTAATTACTGCTACTTTGCAGTTGTCATTATACAATCTTTTTTCTGGCTCTAAGCTTTGGTTATTGTAAAGCTTGAAGAAAGGCCTTTTGAGCCAGCCTTACATCGAGCAATGAACTCCTCCCTCTTCTTTGACATCTGAAATCCTAGATAACTTCCTAACATATTTTTTCCTTGCTGTTTTGTGTTTAGCCTCCAGTTCCAAGCCTGAACTCAGCTCCAGTTCACAGACTTTGGGAAGTCAGCAGAACAAGACAGATGGCACCCGAGTAAAAACTCGCATTCTGCCCAACATGCCAAAGCTTTTCATACCTTCATCTGTCACCAAATTTCCACCTGAGATCACTGTCACTCCACCCACTCCCACCCTCCTTTCTCCAAAGGGCAGCATTTCAGAAGAGACCAAGCAAAAATTAAAGGTAATAAAAGGGAAACAGTAATTTTTTAGATTCTTGTTTTTATCTTAATTCTCCCCTCAATAAAATACTTGTATGAAAGAAGCAACAGTTCATGTCCCCAGTTCATAACCAGAGGTAGATAAGTAGTGGAAGGAGGTGCTAGCTGTTACCAGCAGGAGCCAGTTCTTAAAGGACTGGTGAAATACTGGCTGTGGGTGAAATGAGAGCTATTCTAGTTCCTATCCCTTTTCTGAGGGATTTGGAAAAAATTACAAAAATGGCTGAGTGACCCAGTGGAGCCATTGCAGTTCTTAGATTAGTGGAAGCTACCAGAACATTAACTGTGGGGAAGCCTACTGGTAAATGTTATGTTGTTTTACATTAGGATGACATCTTTTATCAACACAAGACAGTTATTGAATGTGAAGGAATAGCAACCAGTGGGCTTTTATCCCTGTGATCATGGGTTTATCCTGACTATTTAGCAATATATTCTCTCTCTCTCTTTTTGGGATCAGTCTGCTATTTTGTCTGCTCAGTCTGCAGCGAATGTAAAGAAGGAGAGCCTTTGTCAGCCAGCTTTGGAAATCTTAGAGACCTCAAGCCAGGAGTCCTCACTGGAAAGTGATACTGATGAAGATGATGACTACATGGACATATGAATGAATTCTGGCCATCATCAACACCAACCACATAACCATTCTTCTTGTTGCCAGCATCTCTGGAAGTTGAGACATCTTCATTGGCATTACTCTCCATTTAATTGGCATCATTGTGTTCTTCACTTTCATTACCTTTGTTATCACCACAACCACTTGTATTGCCTTCAGACTCTTCACCATTCTGCCCATCATGGTGCTTGACAGAAAGAATGATTGATTGTTTACCAGGCAGTTGGTTGATCTGGATCACGCTGTCACCAGGAACTTCAGTAAACACAAGGATGTTCTGAGCTGCAATTCATATCTCTCTACTGTTCCTGCTTCTCCAAACCAGAGCCCTGGGAGTTGCTCTGGTAGCTCTTTTCTATAGTGTTTTCTTCCTTTTAGTTGTCTTGTATTTTCCCCCTCTAGCTAAGTTTTTCTCCCAGTAATTCAGCAACCTGATGTCTGTCTAACCATGCCATGATTAATCCAACAGCTCCTTTTAAGGTGAATGGAGTAGGAAAAATGTGCTGAGCTGGTAGAGATTTTAATTGCATTGAGAAAGTCTGGGGCTTTGTCATAGGGCAAGGAGGGTGAGCTGAGAGTCTGTCAGCTCCTTCACACTGCTGGGTGCTTTGTTGGAATTTGACTCTTTCAAATAGACAAAAGAACCAGCTTTTCCAGCTGACAGAGAGGGTGGTCTCCTGTTCGTGCTCATTTCACACCAATGTATGAGGTCCAGCAAAATTTATCTACCTGAATGTTGGCTTAAAGAACTGATCTTTCCTGAATTGTCTTACAGTCCTTTCTCTTCTAATGCCTTGGACAAGCATTTTGAATTGGGGGCTAGATGATATTTTTATGGTGGTATTGAAAAAAAAAACTTGAAAGATTTCAGTACCATTTCAGTAATGTCTGTTTTTTACAGAATGACACGAAAAGGTGTTTTTTATCTATCTGCAGAGGGACTGCTCACAGTTATTTATATGAGAAAATAATGGTAACAAAAATCCTTTTTTTTTTTCTACTGAATGTTAACTTTGTAAAATAATGAATGCAAACCATGCAAAAAAAAAAAAGTCACACACTATATATACACCCGCGTGCGCCCACACACATATATATATGTGTATGTACATATATATATGTCTGTATATGAAAACAGAAAATGCATACAGCTTGCAATGTCGAATTTCTTTGTGGTTGGGGGGGTTGGTTTTCTGTAAAATGCAGAGCTTTGTATAAACTTTTGGGTTTCTTTTCTAATAAAGTTGAAATGCACTGTTGTCTCTGTTTGTTTGAGAGGGTACAAGGTGCCATGGTTCCAGAAAAAGCACTGCTCCTCTTTCCTTTTATTTTTGGGTAACAAAAAAGGGGTTGGGAGGACTTGATGGGGGCCCCTTTATTTTCTGAGGATTGTCAGAGCTCTTGGAGTGGATTTGGTGTGTGAGACCCAGAACCCATTGTTGCCAAAGTTGCCTGCAGCAGTTTCAGTTTCCCACTGAGATGTGAATTCTTTTTCACCCATCTTGGTGTTTTTGAAAGCTGATGAGCAACATAAGGGGGAAGACACCACGTGGGGAACATGATCACACAGAATATTTGGCTGTACAAATTTGCACTTCATCCATTATTACAGTGCTTGATCTCATTGATAAGAATGATAAATGGAGTGTGGATAAGAAGAAGCAAACTTTGTATTGCAAGGTTGTCCTCAAATTCTGGGGCTTTTCTTTTGAAGAACATGTGGTTTACAAGGAAGTGAGCATGTCCATTTTGGATGTGTTAGCAGCTGTTTGTGTAACTTGTTCACTTACTACAAGTGATAGGTGAGGTGAGTACAAGTGATACAGAAAAGATGAGGCAGCTGATGGTAAAAGCAAACAAGTGTTTTCAGTAGTAAAATGTTTTCAGTGTTTGACTCTGATTTGCTGTAAGTTGTTAAAAATGCAGTGTGTAGCATACTGTGTAGATAGTCACTGACAGGTAAAAGGCTGAGAAGTTTCAGATAAGCATGATGTTTAGGTTTTTTTAGAAGCAAGCACAGAATGAAATAAATCAGCTGCTTATGAGAAATTGAAAGGGGAGGGTGTAGTTCTGAATAGAGCTTTTTCACCCCAATGGAATAGACTACACACACTGTTTGGCTAATGTGTATTCTTAAATGTTTTGCCAACTTTAAGATCACATTTAAATTTTTAGCTTGGGTTTGATGTATAAAGCATTTGATTTTCTAATGGAATGTGACCACTGAAAATTGTTGCTTTTCCTTTATTATTCTTAGGGATTCCCTGGCATTAGGCTTTCTGGGTTTTTTTCTCCAGACTTCCTAAAATGCTGGTCTTGAGCTTTCTTTTGATTTCTAGCCCTGCTTTTTGAGAAGGATTTAAAATTTTTCAGGTTTAGGAAAGCTAAAACAGCAAGTGTAACTGTTCCTGCCAGCAACAAGAGCTACATTGGCTGATCTGCTCTAAACTCATTTTCACCTTCAAACTACTCAACTGTGCAGCTTGTCTTTTGCTATACTGAATCCTCTTACCTGGTTTTTTATTCCCATTATGCTCTTGAGTAGCTCAAGGACTTTTTCTCAAGCTCAAGAAATTACTGAGACTGAACTACAGGCCACCTCCCTCCAATGCTGCCCTTCTGCTGTTGACTAAATGCCACATTTCTCAGCTGTGGGCCTTTTTCCACAAGGGTGTTGCTGCACTGAAGGAGCCTTTCTTCTCCTCCATGTGTGAAATCTCCTCTCTGTAAGTACAGCTGATGTAGTTCTCCAGGTCAAGGAGCCACATTCTGCAGTGAAGGTGCCAAGGTCCCTGGGTGCACTGAGATAATGATGTTTGTCTGAAGAACCATCCCTAAAGGTACTTGGAACAAGAACTTCAAATCCTTCTAAACAGAGCTGTTCACTTAGTAATGACCTCGTGAAGCTTGGCCATGTCATCTTGTGGAATTATCAAGGAAGGGTAATGCAGTAAAACTGCAGTTAGCAATGACTTGAAGTAGATTCTTTTATTTTGTTCTAATCCTGGTAGTAAGAGCTTGAAATTCAAGCCCAGGCAAGATCCAATTTACCAAGTTGCAGATAAAATGTAAACACTACATCTGCCTTCAGGATTTACTTTAGGTAACCATTGCTTCTGAAATCTGTTCCCAGGTGTCCTTCTGATGTGCCAGACAAATAAATGGCAGCTGCTGAATTATGTTGCTCTGGTATGGTTTTGGTTTGGGTTTTCCCTGTGAAGCCATAGGGATAGGAATATCTGATGCCTAAAGCAAACTTTAAGGTGAAGTCTGTGACCAAGTGGGGTGAGGCTTTCTCTCTCCTTTTTTTTGTTTTTTTTCTTGATAGTAATTGATTAAAAACCAAATCCTTTTTGGCTACTGAAAAGCCAGATCGTTAAGACTTTTGGGCAAATAGCAAAACCATTTTTGTTCCAAAGGATTTGGATAAGGAATTATTTTGAATTGGCTGTGGAGAGTTGATATCTGTGCTGTTACTGGGCACTGTCTTTGCACACAGGTATCTTTCACTGTTAAGGTGAAAGTATTGTTAAGATATATAGTACTGGGGTTTGGCTGTTTGCAATTTCATTTCCTGGCACAGGGATTAGATAATCCATGTGTAGTTAAGACCATTGAGGATTTCTCTCTCTCAGGCAAGGACTAGTGAGTTACTAAGAATTAATTTTGTTGAGCACAGCTGTCATTAGTGGCTTCTGCCCACTGTCTGACAAATGCTGTAGCATTTTCTTCAAAAGCTAATAATGTTTCCTTCCACAACCAAAATAGCAGATCAAGGAAGATACCAAGAACCTCCTTAATTTTATTATGTGCTAGGGTTTGTCAGTTGTTGTCTCTTGGTTTTTTGTTTTTTTCTTAATTGGAGTGATATTTCTCATGAATAATGAAATTAATGTCTTTTGCAGCCAAAATAAACACCATATGGTCAGGGAGAAAGGGACCAGGAAAAGATGAGGAAGGCACAGCAGCAGCTGAAGCTGATAGGAAACAAAATGGACTGAAGGAAACAGAGAGGGGCCAGGTGAGACCAAAGTCTGACCATTGAAAGTGAGATCCCAGCACTGTGAACAGCACTGCAAAAAGCACAGTATTGAACTGGAAATTCCAGTGAGGGTGAAGCATCTGTGGTGTAGCCTGTGTATGCAGTTATGCACTAAGCACAGCTCATTTCTGCTCCTGCAGGTGCTTTCATATTTTAGGGGACTGGGTGAGTAAATGAGTTGAGATCCACATTAAAAAAAGGCACAGCAGACATAAATTTTGTGGCCTCTTAGTGATGGAAAGCTGGGATGAAGAGGCTTTGCTGTTGGATGTGAAGATGATGGTAAGAGATTCACTGTAGGCTGAGTGCTAATTGCTATCTTTCCCTTCCAGTTAATGACCAGGGATGCACTGATGCTGATTTGTGAAGTAATTTATGGTTTTTGGAGTCACCTCAGGGTACTGTGCCACAGGCTGTACTACCCCAGGTCATGCTCTGTGGGACTCAGCTGTCCTTGCAGGGCATGGTGGAACAGGTAGGATTGCAGAGGGCATCAGGGCAGCATCTGGGTTTGTTGGCTTCTGGAGGATGAGTTACCTTCACTCAAATGGCTCTTTCACAGTAACACCCACAGAATCCCAGGAAATCTCAGCAGAGGTGACAAGGAGTGTCTCCCTGGATAGATGTTTTTGTTCCTGCTGCTGTTTATTTAATGCATCTGTGACTGTGAC